>JAHRHJ020000287.1:67500-85812 GCA_019776745.2 Taxus chinensis | reverse complement strand
GACTTCGACTTCGTCCAATTTAAGGGAATCAGTATGACACATTTCAGCTGTGCATTTCCACGAAAAGTTCTTTTTTCACAGATAGAGTGAATTATGTATTCATGGCCAATTTATCTGATTTGCAATTTCCGTTGCTGCCTCGTCGTCTATGCATAACAGTTTGGAGGTCACTGCTGCAACACCCTATGATATCTTTCAGGCAGCTGTGTCAAATGCAGTAACCGATTGTAGCTCTCCAGAGTCATTCTTTGCAAGTTTATACGGAGAGCATATCTATAATCACATTGACACACATGAGACTTGAACTTGCCCACAAAACCATGAGCATTGGTTTTTGCTTGGTTCAACTTTCTTTCGTGCACTGTTTGTCCACCGACTGCAAGGAGGGGCAAGCCATGTAGAAGAAGTTATCCATTGCGATGTTCTTGCAATTATAGCTTTAAGGGCATAGCCCATTTCATTGCTCTCTGTATTGCCCATTTGAAGTATTTCGGAATTGTTGCACAGGTTTTAAAAGCTTTTGAGGGGACCTAGAATTTGTCGTTATAGCAAGGAGTTTTCAACAGTGTTAATTTTCAGAGGCACCCAGTCGTGCAGTGTATATATAAAGATATATACAGGATTTTAAGGATCAACAAACCATTTTGTGCTGGAGACAGTGTTCTATGGAAGCAACCGTTGAAAACTTGATAAGACGCGCCGCCTTCAAAGCCAATAACTGGGAAGTTTGCGGAATAGAAAGGTACTCACTGAAGTTCTTTGAGCAAGATCATGTAAATGGTTGGGGCCCCATAAAGTTACAGTAACACTAAATCCGGACATGTCCTTCAAATTACAAGCTTCTTCGTTTTAGTTGACTATTATCTCGGTCTAGCGGATAGTGGAGCAAGGAGAGATTTGCCAAACAATGCCAATAACATCAATGAAGGAACCAACAGGTTTTGCAGGTATATCTTTGATTCCCTGTGGAAGTGAAAGTTATGCAAAGGAATTTGCTGGCATTATCGACAAGCAACGAGAGAGATAGTGGACGAAGCTTGTAGGAATATTCTCAAATTTGTTGTTAAGGTGGTTGATACCTGGTTTGCATTCCCTATCCTTCCATTTTGTGATGGTGTATAAGTTTCCAGCCTCTTATTTGTCCCCTAAAAAACTTCTGTTGCCAATTTCATTGAAGCATGTAATGCGTATTTCCCCCACCTCACAGATCCACAAATCAAAGCGGGAAATAACGAGCCGGAAGCCATTTGTATTTGCATACTCCTTTAGTGTTGTTTTTCCCAAGGGCACGACCTTCCAATAGACCATGTACGCATGGTTGTATTCAGTGCACTTATTTTTAGAGGCATTCTTGAATTGTTAGGCAGGCCTATTTTCTTTCGGGGAGTGTTTGCGGGACCAGACTTCCGACGGGCCCATCAGCGTGTGAATCATCGTTTGATTGTTTCCGCGGAATTGACACTGGTAGGAAGAGGAATGGGAGCACCAATTTGCGGGATGTGTTGTATCACAACTTCCAGGTCCGGATTACAAGAAACAGTCCTGTAAAGAGATGAAAGTAAAAACACGGGAAAAAAAATTCAGTATATATTTAAAAGAAACGAAAGTGGAGCATTTACAGGCACAAAGGAAAATGGGTGCTTACAGTTTCATGTTTTATCTATTCTTGCAACGGGCGTTTTGCATAGGCCGAACAATGGTTTTCCGTGTCGTAACCGAGCATCTTGAATATTTGGCTTGCAAATTTCGAGGGCAAAAGAGGCTGTTTAAAGTTGCACACCATCGGAGAGAATGCACGCGATGTTGGGAGTCGGTGTTCAACCGTCAGGATTAAAGGGGACAAATGTTGAGAAGTTGGACTATTGGTTCTGCATTTGCACTCCCCTCAATCAACATGGAGATTTGCCAGCATTTGTTCAAAGGTGCAGTCTGATGAGATTGTTGTTTAACAACAAATGCGTGTCTGCACAGCGTACATCCACAAAACCACTAATATCTTATAATTTGGCGAAAATCAAAATAAATACAAACCTTTAACGTGAAAAGATTTGGAAAGTGGCATATCTTCTTCTATAATATTTTATTTGCAGTTGAAAGTAAAAGTATGCATAGGATTGTGTTGAATTCGTCGAGTGTAAAAATTCGAACGCTAATAGAAATACAAACAGATTGAATTTAAAATTCGGTCTTAATAGAAATACAGTATATTTTAAGTTTAAAGATTTTTTTTGGTTGGCTGAAACTCTTAATAGAAATCAAATCATTTCATTTGCTCTCTACATTTTAGATTATTCAACAAATTATCTATTTAGTTGGAGGTAATATACCCGTCAATAGGCAAGCTTTTGGATTGATGCCTTAGACCGATACATCCATCTTTTTTTAACAGATTATAAGCCTTGCACCCTTGCCGCATTTTATTTCATCTAGCCGCCATTACATTACCCAACAACTTCCCTTGTTTTTTTTTGGTTTAGTAGATATTTGGCTTTTGGGTGACTATTAATTTTTGGGGTGACATATGTTTCGAAAACTTGGTTGTCAGTATAAGAAATTTACAAGTCTTCAAGGAAAATTCCTTTTTTAATTATATATTTATTACTCTACATATATATTTACAAATTTGATATTATATAGCAAAATAAAATTTAACAAATATATTATCTTACACATTTTTTGACATCATATCTATATTATCAAAATAATATTAAACTGCTTACTTTATATATATAAATAGTATTACATTTGATATTAAGCTGTCTACAATCATTTTTAACTAAAATTAAATTCAAAATTAAATGTGTATATTAATGTTTTGTTTTTCCTCATAAGTTCTGTGGCCCCTGTATTATTCAATGACCGAGTAATACAGCCATGATGCTTAGCAGACACCTAGAGTAATATATTGCTAAATGATTAGGCTTATGGAATGCTTGAAGATTAAGCAGCTTGGTCAAAGTCTCTTTCATTTTTCTCTTTGTGCTCAAAGGAAACAATGTTATTATGATTGTTTTAGTTATGAGGAAAAATGAATTGAATTTTTTACCTTCAGCCGTTTATGGCTGCTTAGCAGACACCTAGAGTAATCTTATTGCTAACGATAGCTTGGAATGGCTGAACATGAAGCGTTTGAGTCAAAGGCCGTGGGGGACTACTGCATAATAAAAATAGATATCCAATTTGTGCACAACAATTTGCAGTCAGAAATACAGAACTCTAAGTGTAGCGAGGTGTTTTGAACGCCATCATACTTTTTTTATCAATAGCAAAACAAAATTAACATAATATGAATACATATAGAATTGTGATTGGAAAAAAACAACCCAATTAAGCATAGAAACTTCACTAACAGCTAATAACCACTATTTAAAACCCAAAAATGCAGCACCATTTAAAACAGGCACATCTATATTTGCAGCTGTTGGTCAAAGAGCCTAAGTACCACCAACTGCAAGCCAATTTTGCATTCAATATACATTTTTGTACATGTCTGTAAGGGAAGCTTTCCACAAACTCCATGCAACAAAGAAAATTAAGCACAAAACCACAATCAGTTCCGATTCAAAGCAATATCAACAAGCAGCAGCTAATTTTTGCCCGTCGAAAGCTTATACATTGATGACAAATAATATCCAAAAAAACATAGAGAAACTTAAATATTTTAACAAACTACACTGTACATACATGGCCAGTGATTGGAAAAAACCCACCAGCACACGTACACAAACGTGATATCAGATGTATCAGAAATTTTAAAAAGTTAAATGTATTAATTATAAACGCAGCAGTGGAATTGAAAGAATTTGGGAACGCTTTCGAGAGAAAAGAATATATTGGAATCTTGATGGGCACTTATGGACAATCATATTGTTGCATATGAGTTATCTGACATATGGTTATCTTGATGGGGGCACTTTGCAGTGTTGGTAAGGCCATAGTTACCACCAACGAAAAGCCAATTGAATTCAATATCATTTTGTTACGTGTAAGGAAGGCTTTCACAAATGAAACAAGAAATGAAGCCACAAACCTAGCGGTCCGATTCAGAGCAATATCCAACAAGCAGCAGCTAATTTTTAGCCCGTAATATAAGATTCACTATTGAACAAGAATATCCAAAAACAGTAGCCTGCAACATTAAATATTATTACAAAATACATTGTACATTACATGGCCAGTGATGAGTGGAAAAACCCACCAGACAGTACAAAAAACTTGATAACAGATGGATTGTATCATAAATTGTAAAAAAGTTAAATGTATTAATATAAACTGCAGCAGCAGTGGAATAGTGGAATGAAAAGAATTTGGGACATCTTGCGAGAGAAAAGAATATATTGGAATCTTGTGATTGGGAACTTGGAGCAAATCTAGTGGACATATGGTTATCTGATAGGCAAGGCATTTCTCAATTAGGTAGCGAGAATTTATAATTAAAAAAAGAATTTTTAGGGAAGTAGAAGCCACAATTACATGGATTAGGAAATAGACAAAAAAATTCTTTTCTTCTTCAAGTAAAAATTAGGTAGCTGCAGAAATATTGATTTAATTATTCAATTGATTTTGACCAAATGTTAACAGTTGATAAGAGCAATTTGTAGATAGTTTTTCCAAGCTTTGTAAACATAGCCTTCAATTGACTGATGAGAGAAGATCATCAAGTTTTGTTATGTACGCTTCATAATTTCGGATCTCCTCCTCAATATTAGCATGTAATGGGCCTCAATGGAATCTATTTAGGACACATTTCGGCCAAAGACTGGCTTAGAGGTATGTCAAATTTGGTAATACAAGAAACATATCAACATTGTTTGGCGAAGATTAAAGAGTACAAATCAAAATAAAACAACAAGTGAGGACGATGATATTTCCTCCAGATATGAAAAATTATTTTCAGATTTGAGGACATGCAGAAGATTCACTTCTCCTCAGAAGAAAATGGTTACATTAGATAGGGTGGATATGGTTCCGGACAGTTCTGTTACGAAAATTTATATTTTGTCACAAGTTGGAAAAGAACAGCTTGGCTGATATCTTTCAATTCTTGATAATTAAATATTTAGGATAAAACATTGCTGGACAAAAAACTCCATTGAAAGAGGGTTGGCATACATCATAAGCGGGTGTGAAATTTTTTGTTGGAGCAGTAGGGTTGTAATTATCATATTCTTTGTTGTCCGTGCTAAAAAGCTTGGGACAATTTTACAATAGAAAGGATGGTTTCCACATTCACAAAATCCAAACAAAGTTAGAACCTAATATGGAGAATAATTCCATATTGGTTACCCACTAGGAAGTATAAAAGAGTGTGAACAATATTTTGGAAATCTTAATGTTGCTATTAATAATTCAATTATAAACTAACACAGCCTATTCCATATATAGGAAGTAAAGTATTTTTAATAATGGGACTTGTCTTAGTCCTCTACCGTTTAATCCTCATTTGCCATTTTTGGAGTAGGACTATTAAAACCATTGACTGGCTATTGCCTCTTCAGAACAGCCACACTGATTATGATGGGGCTAAATGTTAAAATCTAGCACATTATATAGCATGTAAAACAGTTATGTAGTGCTAAAGTTGGTAACTGTATGACACCTCTCTCTCTTCAATATACACTGCTCTGTCGTCAAATTGTAACAGAAAAAATAGATGACAAATCATGAAATTATGCTAGAAAAAGCTGTTGCACAACATAGACTAGTGCAACCAATTTATTTGGGCAGGTTGGGCAGACAATTTGTAGTCAAAAACAGGTTACTAAAGTGCACAGGTTCTTTAAGCCACATACTTTATTACCAGTAGAGAAAAACAAGGGGAAAAACTAACATAGAAATGCAATCGGTTAAAAAACACCAATGAAAGCATAGACACGTCATTGGCAGTAATCACTTAACCAAACAGCACACTAAAACACAGGTACATTAATGTGTAGTGAAGTGCCAAAAAGCCATATCGCAAGCCAAAATAAATAAAAAACATTAAATGTCATGGTTGAAAACAAATGCAAAAATTAGCCAGGTTTGGACAAAGAACAAGAAAAAAATAATGGTTGTAGATTGAAAAGAAAGCTTTCACCGAGGTCCACACAACACCAATTGCCCCAACAAAAAAATACGCCACAAACATGAGTGGTATGATTCAAAGCAATATCCAACAAGCAGCTAATGTTTCCCCATCATATAGACATTATAATTTTAACATAACAGTGAGTTAAAATTTGGCAACCTTACAGTACATTTACAAATTGCTCTGTACATGTAGTGGACAGTGTCAACGATGCAGAGTGGGTACAGGATTCAAGGCATACATTTTTGGGAATCAAGCCAAATTTAAAAATATCAAATCATACAGTCATGCCCAACAACAAAAAGACAATCTATTACAACAAGAAAGGTGTTACATGATCTGTCAATCAGAATAATAATCAATGGTCATAGTCAAACTAAAGAAACTACCGACATGTTTTCGATTGAACAACTTAAAGAGCATATAACCAGCTAAATGTAGTTTATGTTACAAAAATTTTAATGAGCATGTCAATACTAGTCTCATGTTTTTTTGGCATGGTTTCCCTTTTTCCCTCTGGACATTAGCAAGATTTTTTGGGCTCGATGTGGGTTGGTTTTTTCCTCCAGCATGTATTGCCCTGCGTACTTCCCATCTTTTTCCGTTTTGTGAGCATGTTCTTAGTACTGCACAGATCTTCAGGATGCTCATAGCAAGGCCCAAACCCCCTCGAGTGGGCCCGCCGTACGGAACTGGAAAGGTAAAGAGGGTAGGTGAGGATGCAGCGGAGAGTTCTCCTAACCCAATTCAAGATCACAGTTTTTTCCGGTTTCGGTTGCCTACAATGGAGACATTGACCAAAACTTTGTCGGTTTTTAAAAGCCCTTCCCGGTCAAGTGCGGAGAAGTAATTGTAACACCGGCGGAGGAAGCACAATTGTATTCCGTTTTCATTGCTGCCAATTTCACAAGCACCCAAAAGCAACAGGGAATTAAAAAAATATTATGATAGAAATTAGGCAAAGTCTCGCTAAGTCCATGCCGGAAATTGAAAGCCAAACACTTTTTTTTTGTTGCGGCAAGCACCAACAAGAATCAAAGGAAAAAATTGGCGTGTGTTTGTTTTGGCAGGCAGCTTTACAAAGCCTTGCCAGGACAGTCTCAACACCCAACATGGCGTCCGAGGCGGCATCCCAGGGGCAGAAACACCTCAGCACACAACCGAATCTGCACGGCGAAGGCGCAGGCCAACTCATGCCGCCGTGAAGACCGAAAGCAAAGAAAGAAATATGTTTTCATGCAACACATACATCATCTAAATGACAGTAACAATATGATGGACACCATAGGAATTTGACATAGATAGCATAAATAACTAAAAGCTGATTGGGAAACCATTGATACTAGACTTTTAAACCCCACAACCAACTATTAGATTAAAAAAAAAAAAAATGGCCCAGAAAACACACTTGGATTTAAAGTAGTAAACTAGCTGAAAGTATATCAAACAATATGCAGTGCTGGAAAATAGGAAAAAATTACTTACAAAATGCACACAGATACAACCACCTTGACGTTTATAGAAGAAGTCAAAAGATTTCTTGAAACCGGGGGAAAGGAAATGAGCGATGAAAAAAGACGGATGATGTCTTTTGGTTTTTGTTTTGGTATTTTGGATCAGATAAATAAAGCACACTGTCATTTTTTTCACAGCACACCTGTAGCACAATTTACTAAATAAAACACAATCTCTCAGATTAAGTAATTTCCCACCAATTTACATAATGAACAGATAAAAGAGGAACATGCAAAGGGACATCCCCCCCCCCCCCCCCCCCCCCCCCTTACTAAAAGCAGCTTATTTTTTGGAGTTCAAAAGTAAAAATAACTTCTACAAAAGGAAAATATTGCTAAAGTTTCAGCAAAGCAAGGCTTCTTGATTTTCAAAGTCACAAGGGATAGAAAAAAATTGACTAAAACTAAATTAAAACATCGCTTAAAACCCTTAGAATCTATTGTAAATCTGCAAAACTCACAGAAAGATATATGTTGTAGAGGCTTTTTGGGTGCAAATTTATACATATATAGAGAGGTGATAATGCTTATTAAATTATTGGGTCTAATACAAGCAAAGGATGCACCGGATGTATCCACGTTTCCTATAATGGCCAACTTATGGGTGTTTGGTAACCAAAAAATTAAATTTAAAATAACCAAAAAAATTGGATGAATAGGGGAATATCCTTTGCCTGAAAAACAAGTACAATTTCATTAGAAACTGCAATTAACGCGCTACGGTACTGATCTGATATTACAGTACATTAACTTTATATTTCATATAGATAAACACAAGTAACAAATAATCAAGTACAGCTTTTAATCTTCCAGTCATTACTCTTTAATGGATTTTCTATCTACATCCTACTCATTAACTACGATAGTACATAAATATTAGCGACTAAGAAGTTTCATTAACCCTAACTACAATTTCTGAAACCCTGTAGAAAACTGAAAAACAATCATCCGTGAATATCAAATAAGTGTCGCCCTAATATCCACAACAACAAATAAATCCAACATGTACAGTAGTCAATAAAACTATCGGAAAACAAAGGACTGCAGCCCCAATAACCTTACAATAAAAAATCCAACAAATAAATTAGTTACTGAAATTACCGGAAAGCGAAGTGCTGAAGACCCAATAACTAGGACGATAAATAAATCCAGCATATAAATTAATTACTGAAGCTACAAGAACCTGGAAAATTGTAAATCATAGAAATATCAAACATGAATAAAGCTCAAAGAGTCAAAAACTAGAAATCAGGTAAAGTTGGAAGATAACGATTTTATCCTATACAAACGCAAGCCACAATAACCACAAATTGTGCTTTAAAAAACCACGGTGCAATACAAAGATATCAATTTAGGAAAGTGACTGAATCTTTTAATGTCTAAAAAGCTGAAAAGAGAGAATTGAAGCAATATAAATTGCAATAGCAAACCCTAAACTTAATGTTCAAGGCTGAGTATACGTTCATAATACATAAATCGTAAATCCTCCCTAAATCCTTGTTAGTCCTTTGGGTACATTGTAACTTACAAAAGCAACAAAGCATTGGCTCATCTGCCCTACATAACACAGAATTTATTAACAGAGATATTTAAAATCCCGAGCCACTAAGGTATGTAATACAAGGACACCGGACACAATAGCAAAATATTCTGTATGCCGATGTAAAAAGATACAAAACAAAATCCTCGGTAGACTTATAAAGGCATTTCGAACAAATTCATCCATGTACCAAAACGTGAATGATTTCGAATGATAATTACCAGGATGTACGATAAAATACATAACATAAATCTATATCCGCGTAGAATTTAAAAGGCATTTCAATAAAACTCTTCCATGTACCAAACCGTGTATGATTTGGATAATAAATAGCATAACATAACATAAATCCATATCTAACATAGTAATAATGTAGAGAAAGTATTACGACAGCAAGAAAATCTTAAAACCCCCCAAAAATCCTGCGAGGGAAAAAAAATGTTTTAAAATCCGAAAGCCAAATTTCGAACCCTAAAGAACCATCCAAAAAAAGACGTGAACGTCCAGAAACCCTAAACATTACAGATATAGAAGATGCAAAATATAATTACCCTCTTCTGTAAATCGCGGCTGCGATGCTGGATATCTTCCCCCAGTCACGCAGTCTCCAAGTCGAAGCACACTCAACAGGGAAAGAATAATAAAAACGGATTGTAAAGACACTCCTCATTACAAACAGCAAAATCCTTGGCGAAACCCTAAAAATGTCATGTCGTTTTTAATAACCCTGATCACCCCCAGTTAAAAACACCAATGAGTTGCATCGCACAGGGGCGACCATACTCGCCTGTTCATCATGACGATGGAGGTGTGGCCGCCTGCACAAACGAATCCCGGCCCATCTCCCGCATTTATGGCTGAGCGTTACATTCCTTTGTTCTCCTCACGCCTGTTCTTGGTCGCCAGATGTAGGGCGCTTAACAGGTCGTGTATCGTCGACCACTACATCTACACCGTTGTTGTCTCTGTCCGCGTCAGACGGGAGAGCGCATTCTCGCAGAGAACACGCCTTTCGGCATAATTAATGTAGCATTGCAAATGTAGTACCCGTTTCATAAATTAATTATTATCATTATATTTCTTATTAGGCCGATACTCAATCATTTTCAACACCTGTCCTGCAGCACTTTTCCACACATTGGTTGACAATTGTTATATTTAATGATTGACAGCTGGATTATTGATTATTATTAATAATAAACAGCTAAATTATTCATTAATAATAAATAAATAAAAATAAAAATTAAATAATTCAAAGACTCTCGAGAGATAAATACAAAAAAATAAAATCATATTTATATGAAAAACGATTCAACCGTTTACTGCGTTCTGCAATAAACACACTCTTTAATTTAGATTTTGAGGTTTTAATTGCGCAGTTTGGTGTCTTCATTGATCATTTTGGTAAAATTTCATTTTTCATTGTTCTTGTTTTCAGTCTGATTTGATTTGATGAATCTAGGCAACCCCACCGGTTCTGATCCGTATCTGCTGACTGGCACTGTCAGAGGCCCATGGAAATTGAATGGGTATAATTGCTTACATATAAGTTTTTGAATTCACATTATTTAGATCAGCGCTATGCTATGAAAAATATGTTGTTGATTTTAGCCTCCATTAAATTAGATGGTTTCATTGTAGCTCTTTTTTATGTTTTTGAGTGTAATTAGTAGATATCGATTCGTAATCTTCAATCAAAAATTTCTCCCTAATATTTTATTTCTTAAATTTTACTCGAGCTCTAATCTCATATGATACAGATGGAGTTCCATAGTTGAGCATTCAAGTTGGGCAATTCAAGGAATCTATTACGTCTCAGAAATATGATTCTCATCATCATAAGCAATCAGTAGCACTCCTCTCCTTGAATGGAAATTATTATCTAATACAGGGGCTACAGTAGTGGTAAGAAATAAATAAACCTTGACGATTATGCTTATCATATGTTTGAAACTAGGCTTTTAGGTATGCAACTAAAGGGCATGACCTATGCATGTCTACGTGGACTCAGAAAAGTATTTTAAGAGTGTTATGGCAGAGATGGAATTGCAATTGAGAGAGCTATAAAAAATTGGTATTAGAAATTTTCTGTAATTAAATAATATGCGCTTTGAGTGCCATCCTGGTTATCTACAGTCTGGAACAGTATGCTTCAATACAGCAAAGGATTTGTGTCCATCCATAACAACTATTCATCTAAGGCCATTTCAAAGTTGAATAAACTTCAAGATGCCAATTTTTTAATCCTCAATTTCTTTGTAGCCTTCTCTTGTCTTATCTCTAATCCATGGTAAACATATAGAATATATTGACTTTTAGCTTTTTACGCTGAAGGAGTTCCCCCTATGGTAAAGGACCTCCGAACATTTTTGTGACTATATTAAAGTTGACGGTTTGATGGCCGTCTGGACGTTTTCACATTTTAAATAGTTTTTTTTTACGTTTGTCTGCAAGATGCCACCAGATATATAAATGGATTCCCCCGTGCCAAAATGGAAAGGCTCTCGAGGCCGGTTGTTATGTGTGTTACTCCACCATCTCTTTCTTCTCCATTAAAATCCAATGCATCCTGTCAATGGCCGTGCTCATGCAATTCTATCAATAGCCGTGAATCCTACAAGCCTTCCAGAGCCAATATTAGTACCACTCTTGAAGGGAAATTCAAAGTTGTGAGGTCCC
Source organism: Taxus chinensis (assembly GCA_019776745.2). Taxonomy (NCBI): domain Eukaryota; kingdom Viridiplantae; phylum Streptophyta; class Pinopsida; order Cupressales; family Taxaceae; genus Taxus; species Taxus chinensis. Next base: position 74,009 of record JAHRHJ020000287.1, on the reverse strand, counting down.
TATTTCGATCCCCATCAAAAATCTGTGATAATAAGGGCATATTAGACAACATAAGATGGCAGTCCTCTGTAGCTCGTTCATTGCTAGCGGCTTTTGAAAGTCTGAGCAGCGATCTGTTGAGCCAGGCATTTGAAGACTACAGCTGCCATATTTTGGACGACAAATCCGAGGAAGAATTTTTTCCGGCAATATTATTCTCCCTTCAAGCCAGAAAATACATCAAATTCTATTTAAAATGGCAGCGAGGTGAGTGAAATTTTTCTTTTAAAGAATTTTCTGGCAATCAATTTAGCGAGATCGGTACTCCGAGAAGCCTGGAAGCAAATAATAATAGTGTGGGAGATGTAAAGATGAAGTTTAGAAGGGGAAATAGAAGCGTTCGTGAGTCTAGGGACTCGAACCCTGGACCTGAGTGTGTTCATTTGAGGCATCAGGGAATGCAAGAAAGGAAGGATTATTTGATTGACCATGTTATGGAAGAGGCGGTGACCAAGTTGTCTCATTGCAAAGAGAGCAAGGTGAAATTGCTGGTTGGTGCCTTGGAGATTGTTATTTCGCTTAGAGATTCTCATGATGTTCAGAAAAATTTTCAATCAAAGCCACATAAAATTCAAACATTTCAAATGTATTTTCAATCAAAGCCATGGTAGTGGATCATTGGAAGATTATTCGTTAGAGGTGTCCATTATCTACCAGTTCTCATGTCCTCCATCACACAGAGTGGTGCCATGCGAATTGTTTGACTAAATGCCTGAAACAAATGTGACCTCATGAACTTCATTTATCACATGAGATGAAAAAAATGGTTGTGTTTTGAAAGGCCTTCACATCTTTATGAAAAATGCAATTGGCAAGGGGACTCCACAATCTTTTCCAGCATCCTCCCAGCTTTTGCTAGAATGGGAGATTTAGAACAGGGCACCCGACGTGTTTGATGAAATGCCTCCTTTTCACTAGCCATATTCAGTAGTTTTAAAATACAATCATAAAACAATTAAGAACTTTTGTTTCCCAACCTAATGGTAAAAGAAAGCTTGTGTGAAACCTATACCAGTGATAATAGCACCAGTTACTTATCAATATTTTAATGGGCAACATTTGTCTATACAATAAACGGAGCATAAGTCACCTTCTTTTATAGTTCTATGTAATTGTCTGAGTTTCTCTTTTTATTTCGTATGTAGCAACCAATGTACTGGTCTTGGTGTTTGAATAATCCTTTTGTTTCCTAATACTTCATTCGCAAATATGAAGAACTGTTCTCAGTAAGTGTCATGATCTTTTTCGATGTTTTCTTCAAAATCAAGGCTTATCTTTCAAAAACAACTAGATACAATTATGATGGTAGTGTGCTAATTTGTAAGGGCGGGTTTCATAAGCACCCAAGGCCTAATTTGTTCTCTATTGCATCTAAGAGGATTCCTCCATTTTCCAGATTCTTAGAAAATATCTAACTTGTTAAGAACAGGCTCACCTTCACTTCCCATTACCTACCAGTACCCCTTGTAGAAATATTTTTTAACCGTCTCTTTCAAGGTTTATTTGGGTACTAACCTTGTTGATGATCATATACCCTTCCTTACGAGACATTTCCCTCATTATATATTGAGCTTCATGGATTGTAGATACACTGGCTCAATGTATCGCATATAACATCAAACTGTGCACAGGAGAACCTCTTCTTTGGTACTTGAGTTCTAGATCTCTAGACTACCATTTGTCTAAACTATTGTTTCTAACATGGCATTGTTGTATTAGTAAGTCTTAAAGATGTTTACATAACTTTCCTCTTGTGAGTAATTGATCTCAAGTAACAAAATCTCCTTGTAGCTATGTATATGCAAAGCGTTTATTCCTTGTAAAAGATTGGGTGTTGAATTATCCTGCAAATGCATTGTCTTGATTAGTCTGTTTCTTGCTGACAAAAATCATTGTTATGAGAACCTTCTACACAGTGACCCCTGATGAATTTTTATTTTAAAACTCAAGTTCACTACTGGGCTCATCTACTTATTTACAATAATCTGGGGAAAGAATAGTGCCATATTTTCCATCCACTTGCCCTTTCCTTGTGTTTAGGCCATGTTTCCTTGTCGTTAGATGTACAAAATGTTATCTAAATCTTTAGAGTTCCGTTGTGTTCCCAAGGATGAAGAACTTGGAATAGTATTCTATTGAGTGTGAATGATATTCTGGATCACAATTTTAAAGAGACTAGGCCCTCCAAAGGAATTCATCACTCTGGTTAAGCTTGGATTGTTTTGTCATAATTGAAGTAGTAAGCCCTATTTAGGTTAAACCATCAACATGTTAACTTGTAAAATACAATACTCATTTATATTCATTTCTATCCACCCCTCAGTACTTTTCTATATTTTTTTGTAATTGTAAATATTCAAGGTTTGAACACTTTCACTCAATTGTATCTAGAGAAAAATCGTACAAGCCAAACTATTTCTTATAATTTTGTCTATTCTTCATTATTTCTTTTGTTTCTTTGAATTTTCAGGCTTTAAATTCCATCTAAATAGGCATTCCTACCAATGTTGGTTGTCTAGGATATGTTGAGTTGAAGATGTAGTGGGCAGAAGGACTTCTTTGTGTCACACAATTTCTGTACTATACTTTATAGGTTTGAGATTATATTTACATCAAATTCAAGGATAAGAACCAGGCTGAGTTGAGCTAACACATATCTTACATACATACAATTTTGAATGGCAGGATTGGGAGGATTGCTGATGCAAAGCTATGTTACAACCATTTGAACAATACTTTGGAGATTTTCCTGCAACTGTCCTCAACCATAACTCCTCTCATAGCAAATGAGGATACACTACCTTCTCATCACTTTCTCTTCACCAAAATCAATGACATACCTGCAAACACTATCAGTTCTTCTGTTGATTTGATTGGGATTCTTTTTGCGATGTCATCATTCTCAACTATTCATAGGCATGACCAGTCTGAAATAAAAAGAAGAACTCTACAATTAAAGGACATGTCAGGATTCAGTTTCATTGTCACTTTGTGGGGACAACACTTAGATGAGATAAGCAAAGAACTTGAAGACATTCTTTATATACAACATCTTCTGGTCCTTGCCTTGCAAGTTGTTCACGTCTCCAGTTTCGATGGGACCTCAGTTGACATTGTTTCAAGTACCAAATGTTACGTCAACCCCCCAATTTTAGAAACTACTGCACTTCATGGTTGGGTTGATACTGATGACTACTCCCATCTGATGCCCTCTATCACAAGCAAATTTCTAGGCCCTCTAAAAAGCTTGACCTCTGTAACAACGATTTCGTAGGTCGTACAAATGGGGAATACTGAGGGAAATGAATGGATCATGGTTACTAAAGAAATCACAAATATCAACATGGACAGATTGTTTTACACGACATGTCCTCTTCAAAAAGGTGACAAGCAATGCATAAAAAGTACGAGAGCATGGAAATGGTTCATGGTTTTGTTCAAGTTACAACGTACAATTTTAGACCTATGAGTATAGATATACATTCAGGATCGATCTAAAGGACCCAATAAGGGAACTTCAATTAGTTACTACTTTTGATGAGACATTTGAGTCAATCATGGGTGTTGCAGCTAGCGACCTCCAGTCTATAGATGAAGATGTAATAGTGAAATTACAAGCAATGCCATCGGAAATGAATACTGCTTCACACTTTCCCTGAAAAAAGAGACATACCACAAAATCAACAAATTGAAATATGTCATCCTCAGTTCAAAGAAATCACAAATATCAGTATGGACAATTTTTTTAACACAGCATGTCCTCTTCAAAAAGGTGACAAACAATGCAGGAAAAAAGTGCGAGAGCATGGAAATGGTTCATGGTTTTGTTCGAGTTGCAACATACAAGTTCATAACTATGAGTATAGATATGCACTCAGGATCAATCTAAAGGACCCAACAGGGGAACTTCAATCAGTTACTGCTTTTGATGAGATAACTGAATCAATCATGGGTGTTGCAGCTAACAACCTCCACCTATTGTCTATAGACAAAGATGCGAATAGTGAAATTACAAGCAATGTCATCGGCAACGAATACTACTTCACACTTTCCCTGAAAAAAGAGACATACTGCGGAATCAACAGATTGAAATGTGTCATCCTCAGTTCAAAGAAAGTGGATGGCAGTGCATCTCCTCCGTAACCTTCTTTACACAAATATTTCTACCGCATCCATCCCTTCAAACTTTACACCCTCATCCATTCCTTTCTATACTTTGAACTATCAACACTATGTTAGTTATTCCATATCTATGTTTCCCTCTTTTTCCCCGCTTTAAAAGAAAACTGTTGTATTTCCTTTGACATTAACATACCATTGTCTCCTACTACTATGTGGATTGAAAGTACTATTAAGAAAATAAATGAATATTACTTGCACTTTTGTTATGATATAAGATTTGCAAAAAAATGCCCATAAAACGCTACCACTCATGATATAAGATTTAGAAATGTATATGTACGAATTTGTAACAAGTTTTAAATGTAGATAGAACCTTTAAATGAAGTGCTTCATCTATATTTCTACACTTACAAAATCAATCACACCCCTTATCAACATCAACTACAAAAGTAATAACTATACCTCTAAATCAAATAACATATACCATTCGCATTGTACACATTAGCTAGCATATAACCATCACATTGTACACATTGCATTGCATTGTACACATGCGATTGCTTCGACACATTGAATAGAAATAATTTTGATGTGATTACATATTTTAATTCCAAGTAATATAAAATTAATCGTGATGAAGATTAACTTAACATTTATCACTTAATTCTTTTAATGAATTTTCACTAGTATATATTTATGATTTTTCTTTAAATAAAAAATTGGTTTCACTTGAATATTAAATATTTATTTGTATTTTTAAAAAATAATGATGGCAATAGCAATGACCATGCTTATGTGGATAGCAATGACAATGGTTGTATTAATATTAATATTAATATTAATTAAATTATTATAAATATTTTTAGAGTAATAATATTTTTGTTTTCTTATAAATCGTAATAATAATATCAATATTAGTAGTAAGAATGAAGATTGGTGATGATGATGACGACGATAATGCCAACAATGATGATGATTTTTTGTGATGGTGTTTATAATGATGACGAACACGATGATAATGACAAAGACGACGATGACAACAATCATCATTATCATTTTAATAGTACATACTCAACTTTAAACCATAAACACCACCTTAAATAATAGTGGATCAGTGTGAGTAACAATGAAAAATAAAGCATATTATAAGCTAATTTACTTGAATACTTGATTAAAAAAACCTTAACCTATTGACAATGACGATGGCGATTGACAATGATGAAAACAACGATGATGACGATGCTAATAAAATGAAACAATGATGACAATTGTGATGATGAGGAAAATGGTGACGATGATGACAATGATGACAATGATAATGATAACGATCGTGAAAACTATTGATAATGATGATAACAATGATGTTAATGATGATGAGGATAACACTATAGATGATGATGATGATGATCACGATGATGATGATGATGAGTATAATGACAATGATGATGAAAATATTCCAATGAAGATGAGGATGAGGATAATAACAATGCTCATGATGATTACAATGATGACAATGAAGACGATGATCAAATGAAAAACTAAAACGACAATGAAATCAATGATAATGACAATGAAGATGGCATTGTGGTGGTGATATTGGTAATTGTGGTGAAGGTGGTGATAAAATTATGATCATGATTATTAACGATGATAATTAATGATTATGAAAAATGATGTTAATGATGATGAAGACGGAAATATAGATGATGATGATGTTCACAATGATTATGATGATGTCGAGGATGATGATTTTTTTAACGATGATCGATGTTGATGATTATAACAATGATGATGATGGGGATGGTGATTATGATTATTATAATGATGATGATAATAACTATAACCAAAATGAGCATGAAAATGATCATGAGGATGAATTCCTTGATATGCGTGACCCTGAACACATTTCGTAAATGTTAATATGATGAATAGATACTTACCTTTAATCCATAAACAATAACCTTAAATAATGGTGGATTAGTGTGAGGAACGATGACAGTTAAAACAAATTACAGACAAAATTTCCTGAATACTCAATGAAAAACCTAAACCAATTGATGATGAAGATGAAGATGACGATTGACAATGATGAAAGCCAAGGATGAATGAACATAAATTCTCGTCAGTAAAAACTTGACACAAACCTCGTATCCTACATATGAAAATAACCTAAACCGTAAAGAATGAACATAAACTCTCGTTGGTAAACACTTGACACAAACCTCGCAACCTACATATGACAATAAAGTAAATGTGAATGATGACACAATGATTCGAAGGATGTCAGTGTTGTGTTTACAAAGTTACATTGGTGATCTTTCTTTAAGATATGGATTTGAATTAAACAT
>JAHRHJ020000287.1:0-62500 GCA_019776745.2 Taxus chinensis | reverse complement strand
TTGATGATGACGATGATAATCATGATGACAATGATCAATGATGATGGTGATGATAATGATGAATGAAAATGATCAACAATGGTGGTGATGATAATGACAACGAAAAATGATGATGATGGTGATGATGATAATGATAATGAAAATGATCAATGATCCTGGTGATGATAATGATGATGAAAAAAATGATCAATGATGGTGATGATCATGACGATGACAATGATCAACGATGGTGGTGATGATAATGATGATGAAATGATTACGATGATGGTGATGATGATGATGATGATGAAAATAATAATAATAACTAATGGGGATGACAATGATGATGTTGATGATGATGATGATGATGATGATGATGAAATGATAATGATGATGATGATGATGATGATATGATGATCATATGATGATGGTGATGATAATGATGATCATAATGATACACGATGGTGGTGATGATGATAAAGACGATAATGATCAATGGTGGTGGAGATGATAATGATGAAGAAAATGATCGATGATAATGGTGATGATAAGGATGATGATAATCATTGATGATAGTGGTGATGATAAGAATGATGAAAATGATCAAATGATGGTGATGATAATGATGATGACAATGATAAAAGACAACGATGATGGTGATGATGATGATGATGATATGATGAAAATAATGATGAATAATTGATGGGGATGATGAATGAAAAATGATGATGATGATCAATGATGATGATGATGATGATGATGATGGAATGATGATGAGATGATGATGATGATGATGATGATGATGATGATAATGATGATGACAATGATCAATGATGGTGGTGATGATAATGATGATGAAAATGATCAATGATGGTGGTGATGATAATGATGATGAAAATGATCAATGATGGTGGTGATGATAATGATGATGAAATGATCAATGATGGTGGTGATGATAATGATGATGACAATGATTATGATTAATGATGGTGATGATGATGATGATGATGATGGTGATGATGAAAATAATGATAAAAATGATTGATGGGGATGAGAATGATGATGATGATGACAATAATTTGATGGAGATGATGATGATGATGATGATGATTGATGATGATGATGATGATGATGATGATGATGAAAATGATCAACGATGGTGGTGATGATAATGATGATGACAATGATCAATGATGGTGGTGATGATAATGATATGATGATGAATGATCAATGATGGTGGTGATGTTAATTATGATGACAGTGATCAACGATGGTGGTGATGATAATGACGATGATAATGATCAACGATGGTGGTGATGATAATGATGATGAAAATGATCAATGATGGTGGTGATGATAATGATGATGATAATGATTACAAAAACAATGATGATGATGATGATGATGATGATGAGGAAGATGAAAATAATGGTAAAAAATGATGGGGATGAGAATGATGATGAATAATGATCAAAATTTGATGAGAATGATGATGATGATGATGATGATGATGATGATGGTGGTGATGATAATGATGATGATAATGATCAACGATAATGATCATGATGATGATGATAATGAAAAATAATGATGGTGGTGATGATAATGACAATGACAAAATGATCAATGATGGCGGTGATATTAATGATGACAACAGTGATCAACAATGATGGTGGTGATGATAATGATGATGACAATGATCGACGATGGTGGTGATGATAATGATGATAACAAAAATGATCAAAAATGGTGGTGATGATCATGACGATGATAATGATCAATGATGGTGGTGATGATAATGATGGTGATGATGATTACGAAGACAATGATGATGATGATGATGATGATGAGACGATGATGAAATAATGGTAAAAACATTGATGGGGATGAGAATGATGATGTTGATGATGACAATCATATGAGGGATTAAAGTTTATGATTCCTACTAGTACTAGTAGATGTCTTAACTCCAGCACTTTCATTTTATTTGTGTGGTGAAGGCAAAAGTATTTTATTTAGTTTTAGTGGCAACTAAAATAAACAGTAGAGCATAATATTGAAAAGTTTGTATCATTTGATCGGCAACTTAGAATTGAGTGTCGTTTTTTGTAAAAGTGCTTTTTTTTTGTGTTCTTTCCATTGGAAATATTTATTTTGATAATCACACTATAATTATCAATTGTCATATCGTAACATGCACTCATTATAAAGTGCCAAAATCTGGGTCTTGTTGCATTGCTTGGGTCTTACATTTTTTGGGTGATTTCAGATAATGGTGTTTTTATCTACTTTTGCATTAGATCATGTTGAGTCATTAACAACACATAATTACCACACATGGAAACCAAGAATGGAAACAATCATTAAGCGAAAAGGATTATGGGCTTTAACTTCTTCATAACAACCAGTGTTCACTAGAGAATATGAGAAATTTTAGTACTAGTGCAAATTTGATGAGTGTATGGGTTTGATAGGAACTTTTGTAAGTGATCTTATTTTGTTTCATTTAGAAAAATGTTACTTTCCTTTCAAAATATGGGAGAAATTAGAGGGTTTATTTGGTAAGGTGGATCACATGAGAGCAATGCAACTTGAAATTGATATCAACTCTCTTAATCCTGAAGATTTTCCACAAATTATAGACTATCTTACCAAGTTCAAGCATTTGTTGACACAATTAAAGGGGACTGGAAGAGATAAGAAAGATGAAGAGTGTGTTTACTTACTTTTATCCAAATTAAGAGGATCATTCCAAATATTTGCTTCTACCTTTTTCTCTAGCATGGATGTCTTAGGTGACACATTCAAAATGTCTGACTTATAAACATTTTGTGAAAGACTTACTAGGGAAAAATCTAAATTGTCTAACCTTGAGTCTTCCACCTCTCAAAAGGAATTAGTTGCATCTAATCCTAAGGGCAAGGGAAAACCAAAAAGTAAAACCAAATACACCCCTTCTCCATCTCAAAATGCTCCTAAACCCAAAGAAAACAACTCTAAACCCAAGGTGTCTTCCAAATCCAAGAATAAGTATAGTCTTTCATGCTCTTTTTGTGGGGGTATTGGTCATGAAGAACATAGATGTTATAAGTGAATGCGAGCCTTAGAGGATGTATTCAAGAAACACAAAATTTCTATATCCACTTCACCTCCTTCTAATCAGCATGGGAAATCACTTAATGTTGTTGGGAGATCTCAGTCACCACTTACAGATAGTTGGGTTATAGGTTTTGATGTTTCTCATTACAATACTTCTTCTAAGGAGTCTTTTGTATCTCTAAAGTTTGAGTTCTACTTCCAAAGTTGAGGTTGGAGATTCTTCTTTTCTTTATGTTAAAGGAAAAGGTGATTGTACGCACCCAAAATTACATGTGCTACATTGTCAAAAAATGGTTACAAAAGTCCTCAATGATGATTCATGTCCTTTCAGAAGTTTCTCGAGCTCCTAAACCCACTTGCAATGTATATTTGTAGCCTAGACGTCCTTACTTAGCTTTCCCACACTTTTTCCAACTTCTCGCTCCGTTTTGTGCATGTTTTGGTCTTTAGTGCCAAGACTGCCACCCTTCTTGGGTGGCGATTCTGAAACCGCCGCTCAGGAATGGCGGGTGGTCCTAAGTGATTTTCCAGATTTTGTCATATGTGTTTTTAACATGCGACGATTCACTTAACTTCACTTTTAGGATGCGTTTTGTGAACCGATTGGTCTAAAAAATAGTTTTGATTGTTTGGTTCTCCTTCCCTCTTCTATTTTTACATGTGCTTTAGTTAGTTGGAACTGTCTCTTCTTGCTTTGTGCATGAAAGCACATCCCAGCGCCAATTCTTATATATTACATGCTTGTGTTCAAGAAAAAGGCCTAAGAATTTTTGTGTATCTTGCATAGTATTGCTGCAACAATCCTGCTAGGAATTACATAGTCAAGCTCAGATTTCTTGTGTTATCTCTCTTCTACTTGCATTGCAACTAGACTGCCTTCAAGCTACCATTGCTCAAGTGTCTTCTTTTGTTTTTGTTCTTGCATTCCCAATTCCTTGGACTCATATAAACTAACAAAGAAAGAAAGGAACAAACTGAGGGGACAGACACAAATACAACCGGATTTGCCAAAGCTCTTACTTATTTAGGTTGGAATTTACTTGTTTGTTTGTTTCATTTGTCAAATTGTCAATTTCGAATCATTAATTTCAATAGCATATCAAATAGAGTAGAAATCAATTCCCTTTCATTTGCAAGTAATTAGTTAATTTCCAAGAGGGTTTAAATCTTTTGTAGAAAACCCCGGTGACGGATCCTCTTCTTCCCATCCCTGTGGATCTGAAGGAGAGAATATCTGTAGGAGGTTGTCTACATATCATAGATTATTTGGAAAAGTTCTTGTTTTAAGTTAGTTTAGTTTCAATACACTCATCATAAGTGAATAATCACATCGGGTTATCTCACTTGTTTAGTTTTAGCGTAGAAATATTTTGATTGTTTAGAATAAAAGAAAATTATTGTTTGTGATTGTAATATTTCAGTTTTGTGATTTGTTTAGATTAGTTTCCTTTCAGTAGTAGCATAGATTGTTAGTTTCATCTTAGTTAATTTGGACACTTCAAACTAGATCAACACTTAGATCCAAGTTAGGCAAACAAATCATAAGGAAATTACACTACCCATTCATAGCCTCTAAATATCTCATTTGTCAACTCAGCTACTAGGAGATCACACTAACAGATCTTAGTCATTGATCCTCCTATAGTTAGCCACACACATTCAACATCGGTTGCTCCGGCATGACCTCAGGGGGTCGAGTGCGATTAAAGGCTGCATATCAATTTTCATCCATACAGTGATATACACCTTGATGGTGGAAGTATCCAAGATGCACTATATGTTCCTAACATCACTATAAATTTGTTTTTTGTATATCAAATTTGTCATTATGGTCAAAGGAAAAATAGTGACTTTTTCACCACATGGAGCAGAAGTACGAACTTTGTTGGAGCCTTATTCACTTGTTGCTCAAGGTATTGTTGATCATAGTTCTAGACTATATCACTTTGAGGGTTTGATGACACTTCCTCTATAGAGAAAAGATTGGTTTCTCATGCAGATTCAAAGAGTAAGCTTTAGAACGAGAGATTTGGACATCTCAATCACATATATTTGAAGGAGTTGAGCACTCATGGTATGGTAGATGGTATTCCTATAGTTTCTTTTTTTTAGGGAGTTTGTCATGGTTATGCATTAGGGAAACAACACCAAGATCATTTTCCTAAGAATTTGTCCAAGAGAGCTTCTTCACCACTTGAGTTTGTGCATAGTGACTTGATAGTTTTTCCTACCCCTCTTTCAATGGAGCTAAGTATTCACTTACTTTTATTGATAATTTCTCTAAGCGTACTTGGGTTTATTTTCTCAAGTACAAAAGTGATGTTTTTCCACACTTCAAACTCTTCAAGGCTTTGATCGAGAAATAATCTTCTAGTTGCATAAAGAACCTTCATGCTAAAAATGGGGGAGAGTACTTCAACAATGAGTTTTCTGAATTTTTGGCAACTCGAGGCATTATTCACTATCATTTTGTTCCTCATACTCCACAAAAAAATGGATTAATAAAAAGAAAGAATAAAACTTTGAAGGAAATGGCTAACTATATGATGCATTCTAGAGATTTACCTCCTATCTATTGAGCAGAAGTAGTTAATTGTGCTAACTACATTCAAATTCACACACCACATAGAGTACTTGAGCATTTGACACTAGAGGCAACTTGGTCCAACACTAAGCCAGATTTCTCATTTTTTCGAGTCTTTAGGAGCCATGTTTGGGCCTTTGTGCCAAAGAAGAAAAGGAAAGCCTTGGATAAGAAGAGAAAACCCTTGATCTTGGTAGGGTATTGTGAGGACATGAGAGCTTATCAAATTTTAGATCCTGATACTCATGAGGTTCTTTTTTGAACACATGTTCAAATTGATGAGCGTTTCACACCTCATGATTCTTCATCTTCTTTTATGCCTACTTTTTCTTCTTGATCTCATCTTGAGGATCCATTCTTTGATAAGGTTGATGAGTAGGTTATAGATGTCATTGAGGATCCTATTCCCATTGATGTTCTCACTAAGCCTTGGGCTCATACTACAATTTCTGAGGAAACACCTTTCATACAAGACCTTCCACCCACTAGGCATCATCATCACGCACATTCTACAAGTTCTAGAATTTTGTGTCAAGAAGTTTCTGAGGATCCACAATCTTTTTCAAATGCTCATGGGATACAAGAGTGGTATGATGCAATGGCAACTGAGTATTCCTCTTTGATGAAGAATCATACTTGGGATTTGGTATCTCTTCCTAAAGGAAGAAATATGGTTAAGTGTAAGTGGGTATATCGAACCAAATACACAGGTGATGGATCTATTGATAAGTATAAGGATCATCTTGTTGCAAAGGGTTTTTCACAAGTTGAAGGTATCAATTACTCTGATAATTTTACATATGTTGCCAAGATGGATTTTGTACACTTTGTACTTGCTATTGTTGCATCACAGGGGTGGTATGTATACTAGATGAATGTGAAGAGTGTCTTCTTATATGGAGATTTACAAGATGAAATATACATGGAGCAACCAGTTGGATTGTTCAGGATTCTTCTCTTGTTTGTAGGCTTCGAAGGTCTCTCTATGGTCTCAAACAAGCCCCTCGAGCTTGGTATGAGAAGATGGATTCTTTTCTTCTATCTACTAGTTTTGTTCGTTGCCACTCCGATCATACAGTGTATCTCCAACATATTGGTGAGGATGTTGTGATACTTTTCTTGTATGTTGATGATTTGTTTCTCACTGACACTCTTCTTCCCACATTCAAACTATTCAGAGGTCTCTTTCTACACAATTTGACATGACAAATCTTGGGTTATTGCATTATTTCCTTGGTTTGCAGATTTCTCAGAAAGATTCAGTTGAGTCAACAAAAATATACCCATGATCTTCTTCAGCTCTTTGATATCGCTGATTTTAAGCCAAGTCCATCTCCTTTTTAGTTTGGGGTTACTCTTACTACCACATGTACCACTCCACTTTGTCATTCTACATTGTATAGGCAATTGGCTAGAAGTCTCATGTACTTGACCCATACTCACCATGATATTTCATTTGTAGTAGGGCTTGTATCTCGTTTTGCACATTCTCCTCATAGTAGTCACTGGAAGGTTGTTAAAAGGATTTTACGGTATTTGTAGGGCACTTCCCACTTTGGTCTACACTACACTAGGGGTTCTATGCAGTTGGTTGCATATACAGACTCAGATTGGGCAGGTTCTATTCATGACATGTGTTCCACTTCTAGATATGTATTTTTCTTGGTTCTTCTCTAGTTTCTTAGGCTTGCAAAAAGCAACAGGCTATTGCACTTTCATCTTCAGAGGTAGAGTACAGGGCAACAATTACAGCGAGATAGCAAATTCTTTGGATTCGACACTTATTGACAGAGTTTGGATTCCAACAGGATTCACCGACTGTACTTTGGTGTGACAACCAAAGTGCAATTCACATTTCTCGCAACCCAATTGAGCACCAACGAACCAAGCATATCGAGATACACATCCACTTCAATCGGCAGCACATTCAGAATGGAGTTCTTTGCTTGAAGTACCTTCCGACTTAGCAGCAGGTTGTAGACATCTTTACGAAGCCTTTTGCATCACCTTGCTACATTGAGTTGCGTGGAATGCTTGGGGTTTCAGAAGTTGTTCTTAGGGGTGTTCGTGAGAACATCTTCCTTCTTCTTCTTCTTCTTTCTCTTTCCTTCTTTTGGTTCAAGATTTCTTCATGGATATATTGTCCATGAGTACATCATCAGGGCTAATTGTCGAGACTCATACTGTGGCCATGTCACTTCTATTTTGGCCCCTAACTTCACTTGAAAGGGGGTGTTAGAGTAGGTATTTACCTTAGCTCATGTTCACCTAGGTACATTATTTACCTGTATTGTATTTACTTCACCTACTTATGTGTGTGGATATTTCTTTTTATCTTATTTAGATATTAGGAGATATTATCTAGTTGTTAGGTATAGTTATTTCCTTGATCTATGGTATTGACTAGATCCTTGATGACTAGTTATGTCCTAGATCTATGGTATTCGACTAGATCCTTGATGTCTAGTTCTCTCATAAATCTATGGACTTGATCTACGTTCTTTGATGACTGGTTCTTAGATTGTTATTCCTTGCCTATATAAGCAAGGCCCATTCTCACTGTATTTCATTGAGTTCCATAATAATATATGATATTGCTGCTCATTTGTTTGCAAAGATTTATGTAAAGTTATTCTGGCGAATTACTTTCATCTTATTGATTGTGCATGGTGTTGAATTAACATTTGTGTTCTTGGCTTGGCACGATCTGGTTATCGTTCATTTTAGGCTCCCTGCCTACCTTTAGTAAGATGCTGCAATTACGCAACACAAAGGTCAGTAGCTTGGCAACGATTACAAGTATTATGTAGGTTGTCATAGTTAGGATTTAATCTATAAGATCACTGTTACGGATTTAACCTGGATGTCAATGTGGTCCTAACCTATCAGAGGTTAAATCAACCTAAATCACTAACCCGTTTATGAGAGAGAGGTAATTAATTTATATACGGTTATGCTCACTGTTAGGATTTAGATAATATACACTTGGACGCTTATCAGGGGTCGCATACAAAATCATCTTAAAAAGGCTTTTGTTTTAATGGTAGTCTCTGTCACAGTTTAGATTTGCCCAAACAGGAAGTCGAAAGTAGATCTTATTGACATGATTGTTAAAGTCCTGAGTCCACTGCGGCAAAAACAAGCTTCCCTTATTGCCAATATACCAACAAGTAGAATGCTCAAATTCAAGTTGGATTTGCGATAATTCGTAAGAAATGTTGCATAATTATTTCAGTGTGGTTGAGATTGCTTCAGGATTGCCAATGATACAATGCACATCGGTTGTTTCCCAATGGTTCTATGAACCCTATTGCATTGCAGTTTCGACTTAGATGTAGATACTGCCATGCAAATCATAAGCTATTATATCCATCATCGTATGATTAACTTATTTAACATTGAATTAACAAGTGGAGTAGCATCAATGTGTACCATCCCGATGGGTTCTCTAAATCAGTACCTGATGGTGAGACTATCAGAACAAATTTACCATTGCGTAGGGTTAGGATGCCTTCTGTACCATCGTTGTGTCAGATAGATGTATCCACCTGCTAAAGATCACAAGCTAGGGTTAGAGGCTCATTGTGTACACTGTAATTAGCGCAAGTGATCTTCCTGTACAACGTGTAAGAAAGAATTGTGGCGATGCTTCTCCGGAGAGCCTCGCTATGACCAAAAACAATATTAACAGGATACAATGCTTGATATGACCGATAGCTCTAATAATGCTAACATGAGCGAAGGCATGTCACTTACTGCAACGAGACCAAAGCAGAAAGATATACTCTCAGCAATAGGAACTCCCAAGCTGGAAAAGTTTTAGAACTACAGGTTGTGATTTGATTTGTATGAATTGTTTTCAACGAGACCAATAAGAAAGATGAATAATTCACCAATGAAACAAGCTGGAAAAGTAGACTAATACGATGATTTGAGAGATCTATATGAACATTTAGTCCTATACATTGTCACTTAGATGTTGGATACTTTGCAACGAGACCAATAATTGAAAGAATAGAGTTTACCAATAAAACAAGCTGGAAAAGTATAAACTACAGGTTTGATGAGATTGTTTGCATTACATGTGTGAATAATTGACAATTAGATTTGATAGTTTGAAAATTGAGAGTTGTATGTTTTTTCATGTTCTGGAAAGTCTAGTTGACAGTTGACACTGCATTAATTGATTAACTAGACATGGAGAAGCATTAAACAATATCTATCTTTAAACTTCAATGTTCAATGTTTTGTATTCATTCTTTAAACAATAATTTACTAGATCCCATGGGTATTATACAATCGTATGTTAGCACCCAAGATTACAAAACAGCTCAATTGTGATTAAAAGATAATAGTCTATTTTCATAGTCACTTATTACTTTGAAAATAATGGTCAATCATCAAACCCTATTCACATATGTTGCCCATATGATATATGCATCATACGTACAATAACATCATCAGTAGTCCTATCAAAGTATCATGTGCATCCTCTATTGAACACCTCCTAATATATTCTCAACCAGATGGGGGTATGGAGCACAAACTTATCCTGATCAAGGTATATGATGAAAATTCCAAGATTTTAAGAGTTGAGGTTAGCACTGTATAATGCTAACTAAGTTCAAATTTGCAATATGGCGACTTTTTCAAAAGGATTAGTTGAACTGAGCAAAGGTTTTTTTTGGGAGGTAAATAAAGGAAGGGAGGACAGGCCTGCACGAACAGCCCTTCCCCTAAGAGGAGCAGCTATTCGCAGGAAAGGAGTCTAGAGGATGAAGGGGTTCAGGCCTGAAGTAGTGGATCTAACCTATACGTGGGCGGGTAGTGACAACCATGTGTCATATCATATACAATATTTGTTTTTAATATACAAGTTCGACTCTAGATAGCTGCATCTATTTTCCCAGAAGCTCAGTTGATTAGACAATAGGTTGGCAAACGGGTCGGGCACAGGTTTTTAAGGGGTGTCAGAAATGCACAGCTAACCCCTTCCCATACTGCAGTGTTTCTCTCAACCAAACAAATTTCTTGTAGAAGTTCGAAGCAAGAACAAAGATTTTGTACGGGTTCCTATAAATTCCAGATCAGTACACTGAAATTCCCCTTTCCATGGGCTTTAATTCAGCCTCCTTATAAAAATAGCCCTCACCTAAGTTTTCAAGTGTCAGTCAATATGAACTAGATGGGGACAGAGTGATCCAGTAGCTGTAGATGCAATGCAGCCTATCATATGTGCATGTGAGTATTGGCATGATATTCCTAATCAATAATAATCCATAGCACATCCCATGACATTAATGGAATCTCAGATTCTACCCTCGGTATCAATTTTGGCAAGACCACTGAAAAGTAAAAGCCACTAATTTGCAGATACTCATTGGAAGGACTGAAGAAAATTGGAAATAGCTATTTCACACCAAATAGAAGAGAAACAAAGTCCTGATTGTTGGATTCTGATTTCTCGATCATTATGAATTCCAATTAGGTTTCTTTCAAATTTGAAAAAGAAAACTTTCAAAGGAGGGCCAATTCCATCGTGTTGTTATAGCATCAGGAAGTCCATGGTTTCAGGGCTATGATAGGGGCAAATGTGCAATGCTTACCATCGGTCCTCCGTTTGATTGTCCCAAGGTAGTGAAGATCACTGTTTCCAATCCCCCAGGTAGAATGCTGGAAAATTGTATATCTGCTGCCAAAAGAGTGGATTATTTGGGAATGCTGAAGTTAATCACTAGAGTTGTGAGGGAGTTCATCAAGGTAGACGTGGCTGAAAGAAAGAATCAGAGGCCAATTTGCAATAAGCACTGTCTTTTGATCCACAATAACCCCTTATTCGTGTTGTCCCATGTGCTTTCTCTGCTGCCCTTAAGAATCTTCTTTGTTTTGCCAAAAACTCAGCAATAAGGTTTTGACGTGTTCCTTATAGCATTGACAATTCCAGGCGGGAAAATTCACAGATTTCGAAGACCCAGAATGGCAAGCTGTGGGCTTGGACATTTGTAAACGTGGAAAAACCACGTGTGTAATTCCCAATCTCTGTTGACTTTAATGCATCATAGACATGAAGGTGGTAAATATAGGTATCCATGTGTAAATCCAGGAGGGTGAGATCAATATCAATTGGGGGGCAGAATATGAATTGCGATAGCATCCCACCATAATAAAAATTATGAAGCTGAGGGGTACTTACAAGCCCACTGGCTAAATTTCCTTACCGACTTCTATGGTGCAGCGAGAATGATTTTGAGTATCTCAAACACGAAAATAGGTGAGATTCTTTGATAAGACAGTGAAATTGCTTCATTGATATAATAAGCCCAAGAACAAATTTGGTCAAGTTGACTGCAATGGGGAGGGAGAAAACCGAGTCTCAAAGTGAAGAGGCGGGGAAGGCTATAACTCAGCTGGAAAGATTACCTGAAGAAAAAGCTTGACCAAATGCCAGTGGAGCAAGGACACTCAACATGGACTTCATGCAAGCTTTATTTGAACCCATCCATCCCTTTGGAGAGGATTGGCCAATTGATCATACCCCTCTTCCATTACCTAGCCAATCTTCTATGCAAGAAAGCATTTGTTTAGTTTAAAATATCACTCAAGGTTTCATGTTCTGGGAGTTATTTTATGAGTAGATCGTATGGTTATTGGTAGTCTTTGTAGTCCACTGTCGTCTTAGGAGTGCCCCATTGAAATCAGGACTGTTTTTTTTGTTGACTCTATTCTACGGGCATGATCTTTAGAACATAAGCTGTCTTAACATGACCTCGTTGTATCTGGGTGAGGGACCCCTCAACCCTCGATTTCACTGATTAAACAAAGAGTTGATTAAAGGTTAGTGCAATTTTGTCAATATGTATTATATTCCCATCTTCAAATTAAGGTTCTCTCTTTCAACAACATTTTCAAGTTCACATTAGAATAAATTCTATTCAATAATTATGTTGAACTCCCATATAAATATCAAATGTGAAATGATTAGATGAATACAGAAAACAAACATTTTAAAATCACAAAGTAATTTCCATAGTAGCAATATGTGATCTTGAAAGCTTTAATTCAACCAACACTTGCCAAATAAGGGAATTTCTCTCTAAGTGATTGGGCGTTCATGATTAGAATCAATGAGCCATCATGGTAAGCAACTGTAAACACTCTCTTGTACACCAAGTTCAGACACTCTTATCCACACCAAGTCCAGACACCTCTTCACACTGCCAAGAGCAACTCATATGAGCAAAATTCTTATCTCATCATGCAGACAAATTTCGTTGAATTGATTATCTCTGGGCTCCGTAAGCAATGGATTGACATAGCACACCCTTATCATTAATTGCCTAGCTATTAATTGTCTCTCACAAATAAGCGCTTTCATAGCATTCTTGTCAATGACAATGAAAAGGACCTGCATTCCCAATTCATAATAGATCCTAGAGAAATTATGACCTTTAAGAAAAATAAAAATATCCTTTTAAATTATCACATAGGGATGAGAAATATTCCATGCATGAAGAGAATTAATTGCAGGAACATTATAAAAATACATTAACCTTTTCTAGATAAACTTACACACCCAACATACTCCCAAGATACATTGGACAATGGATAACAATACCAACAAAATATTATAGTACTTTTTTATATGTATGCGTAAAATTCATGTTACCATATAATCATATTAATAAATGGGTCAATTAATATTTAATTTTCAGATAAATTGATTTAATAGTAAGTTCTAAAAATAGCCCACAATAAAATAAATATTTACATTTAAGTACCCCCTAAGTGATGACGCCCTAAGCAACCCTAATTTGCCTAGGACTTAATCCCTCCTTCTTCACAATCTCTTCTGCCTAAGCAAGGACAAAAAAAGTCACAACTGCCACACAGATGCTTTGTGCCATCATCCATATCATTTCAGAGTCCCTTCTCTTACTCATCAAATTTGGATCTTTTGAAAGTTCTTGTGCGGAGCTGTGTGAAATTAAAAATTGAAAAGACAAAAAATAACAGTAAATATACCTCAATTTCAAATGGGAAATAAAGCTAGCATATACATAGTGGCATAAAAAGAAAAAAAAACACAATTTTGAAACTTCTTAACATAACACTTCATTAAAATACGTTGTAACTACTTTTTCTCATATAGTCATTGAAATATCTTGTTCCTATGCAATCGACTTCCTTGGGAACGTACGTAGATCCCATATGTGAACAATTTCCCAACCGAAAAAGCATAATGTGTGTTCGACATAATCCACACTTGGGAATTTCCATACGACAAAATAGGCAGAATTTCTTCTCGTCTATTTTTCTTCTATATATAATCAAAGAATGAAAATCAGGTGTATGATGGGAACAACTCCAAAGTATTCTTTGTTTATCACATTTAGGCACGCAACCTCTTGCAGTTTACAGTCAACGTCTATAGATAATATCATGCATGTACATTTACAGTCGCTATGCATGAAAGTGAAAAAACCGCCTCAAGCCCTAAAACCTGATTAATTGCATCCCCTCAAAAGCATGGGTTGCCTACTTATCATAAATGAAATCAAACCTTCATTGGTATGCTAACCAAGTTTCTAATCATATAAATGACCAGGCTTACAACATCTGCGCCATGCAAAATCGTTGTTCATTGCAGTGACCTTGTATATCTACAATCTTATAGCCAAATCTATGTATCATCTTTGCCCCTTGTATTAGTATACTAGGGCCATCCAAGGAAGTCTATGCTGTAGTAGAAATACCTGAATATAATATCACTAATCCAGACACCCAATCTTTGCAAGCTCCCGTTATTTCCTCTAACCTTAGCTGAATGGTATGTTGTAGGAGGTTGGAGTATAAAGAATTCTGCCATCACTTTTGTAAACACATGCCCTCTTCTAAAGTGCATATAGAACCCTCCGTTGAATGGCTTGCTTGTAATTCTACCAAAAGCCATAATTTTCATTGTTTAAGTTTATGACTGCTCATACCAATAGCACATCTTTATCAACTAGCAATCCTTAGGTATGCAAAATATATGCACCAACACCACATTGATATGATTGGTCCAAATCCACACAAGCTATCAATTATCCTACACCTTAGCAAATCTTCTATAACAACCCAAGATGTTAGCCAATTCACTGTAACAGCTGGGCCATTTTTCTTTATAAGGTAAAGGTACCTGCACAATATGGCCGAGGTGTTAGGCTCACCTTCACAATGTCCAAACAAAAGCTCACTACCAGCAAAACATTCAATTGTGATATAAATAAATTCTTAAACCAAAGGAGTTCATTCAATGCACAAACAGGATCATAGTCAGTTATTTCACATGAAGATTTAAACACAAACTTTAAAAATGCATCAATCAATGAGGATCAACAGATTCACAATTTTACTGCTTAGAAACACAACCAAAGTAATAGGCAGAAATAGTTCACAAGACAGACACTAGAATGAAAAATGTGTGCCCCATTAAAATTGGAGCTTATTCTTTAATGTATTATGGTATACCACTGCCACACAAAATTCACTACACCATATTCTATAATTACAATGCATAACAAGACAGGTGGTGGCCAAGGGTGAACAAAAAATAACAAGAGGAAGTTGAAGGAGTCCATATCATGGACGACAAAATCAGAACAGGAGCGCCCTTGTGTTAGTTGTCTCTTAGCCAATACATAACTTTCAATGCTACTAGTGTTTTTGTTGGGATTTATAGTTGTCTAGGAGCAATGGCAAAGGATTTGTATTACGACAGAGACAACAAAAGGCTACATTTGCCATAAAATATTAAAAGTGCAATGGAATATGTCACATTACTGCAAAATGGTTGACTATGGACATAAATGTATTTTGCATGCCTGCTGAAGACTATACTTTGAATTTTCTACAAATGAAAAACAAATGTGTGCACAAAATCACTCAAAGAGACGATTGAAGAATATGCACAGAATGGTTTTGTTCCTTTAAAACTTTGAAGCTTAGGGAACTGGCAGTCCTTAAGCCAGACTCCACAACCTTTGCCAATATCCTCTTAGCCACTGCCAAATGGAAGCATTTTCTGAATCTCAATCTCACAGCATAATTTACAGATGTCAGTTGAAGGAGGCACTACACATTCTGCATCATCAATTATTGCAGACCTGTCTTTCCAAGAAATGAGATTTGTGGCAAAATACAAGCTTTGGAACAGGACATAGTATCCATCAAACCATAATGAAATAAGAATTTTGTCGGTTTTGTAGTTCCAACTTATACATATATGTATGTATAGATGTATAGATAAATATATGAATATATATCTCTATACATGCATATACATATATCATATATAGTCTGACTGCATTCAAATTTTAACTGTGCATCTATATATACATCCACTGAATTTCTGCATTTCAAGCATATGTATAGGGGTATTTTGCAAAAAAATGTGTGTGACAAGCTTAAATTCCTCCATATTGAAGATGTGGGGTAAGGGCTTTCTTGGAAATGCAGGACTACAATAGTTGAAGCTATCTGGAAGAGATTACAGGGGGTTTGTGTTTAGTAAGCATAATGTGAAGCACCTCCTTCAACCGACCCCCTCTACATAATGTTGTGAGATTGAGATTGGTGGTGGATGGCATTGGCATTGTATGGCTATAATTGAAGCATTGGAAATGTGCATTGTGAATTGTGATCAAATTTGAAGGGCTCCCCATATTTTTAATTTGACAGGCTAGGTTAAGCTTTACTCTTTCGTAAATGACACAGATTAAACAACACATTACCTTTCAATAGAAAAAATGAAAATGTTAATTTCCTTTCAATATATATATGATTAATTTAAATAAAATAAATATGAAAAAGTCAAAATTATTAAATATATAACATCTAATAATAATTTTGAAATTTATTTAAATTAAATAATCAAGATTCAAAAAAGTAATTACACAAGTTATAAGTTTGACAAATCCTTGTAACAAATTTATAAGTTGGCCATAGAAAAGAAAAAATTTTAGCATGAGCACATGAACTCTTAGGCTCACAAACTTAGGTAATCGTAGTGCCACATATTTCAAATCATTTCATCCTAAGTAAAGTTGTCTTAACCGATAGAAAACATGGGTATGGAGGAGACACTAAGGAATCTCCAATTTAAAGATTATTGTTCTCAAACTAGACTGTACCTTCCTAAGGCAACAAATAGAACATTTGTGTAGACTTCAGGGCATGCCTCTCATATATTTGTTAAAACCTGTAATTCAAAAAGTACAAGGTTATAAAAAGATTTTTTAATAAATATAATAGAATGTTATACATTGAGTCGATAATACCTTCTTAATAAACATATCGAGTAAGATATTATTGCACCTGAAATATTGTAGAGACAAGAAGCAATAACAATTTACTATTGAGAAAATATTGAGAAATTGAAAATGGCATAATTGTGGTGCTAATGTGTAAAATAGACATGTATTTAAACAAATTATACATTACGTAGCAAGTTGTTCCAAAATTCAAAATACATTCAGTATTTTTATCAAACAATGTCTTGGCCAACACATTTACATTGATAATATTTTGAGCAACAAAACTCACTAGGACTTGACTTCACTTGTTTCTTGTACAAATTCTCACTCATGCATAAGGTTGTGGATTTGGTAATCAAACATTTATAGAAACAAGTAATATTTAAATGACTAGTTTACAAAATAAATAAGGGCATTGAGAATAAACCACCAAATTCCAAACATGATTTACAAGCTAGCAAAAGCTAAAACAGAATATCGCTATTTTGAAAATAGAAAGAGTAAGGTAATTGCTTATTTTCTAAAGATTTATCCTTTTTCTTAGTGATTGTGTGCATGATTTGTGTGAAGTGAATTTTTTTTTTTTTAATATAGAAAATAGAAAGCTAGCAAGCATGAATTTTATTTATCTAATTATTATTTAATATTTTATTTATTAAAAACAAATTATAAAAATTAACTTAGCATACAATTTATATG
Source organism: Taxus chinensis (assembly GCA_019776745.2). Taxonomy (NCBI): domain Eukaryota; kingdom Viridiplantae; phylum Streptophyta; class Pinopsida; order Cupressales; family Taxaceae; genus Taxus; species Taxus chinensis. Next base: position 44,845 of record JAHRHJ020000287.1, on the reverse strand, counting down.
ACAAGTGATTTTTTTAGTTAGCCCTTCGAATGAAAATTTATAATATTTTATGCCTTTTAGTATTGAAGTATAATTTCAAATTTCAATTTTTTTTGAAGTGTAAATATTTAATCACCCTTCTATGAGAAAAATTTGTGATTCAATCTATTTATAGCCACAATGACAATGACATATTTGTGATGTCTTTATCCTTAAAAGTGGTAATCTGTTTCCTTCTTTAACCATTACGTGTTCTAGCTTGGAAAACTGTCATAAAATTTAACTCCTTGCACCCAGCCACCCACACCAAAAGTCAATGTCGATGTGGGGAGAAGAAGGCACCTCTCAGGTGCAAAAAAAGAAATATATATATATATATATATATATATATATACGTGAGCGCACACACGGACAGACATGGACACTCACACACACATCTACCTATATACATATATGTATATATATATAAACATCCATACACATATAAATACATGTAAATATATACTAGCAATCACATGTGTACAATGCAATGGGAATGCCAAACGATATAAATTATTTGATTTATTGGGATTCGATAAATGTGGGAGGGGGCTCATGTTGGAGAATGAAGTACCTTCGTTGTGAAAAGTGCAGGGAACACATTTTGTACGTGTGGCTGCAAAGTGGAGAGTGACTAATGACCAAACAAAGCAAGACTTCCGATGCCATATTCACTTTGGAAACTTGTCATCTTTAAAATTCATTCCCCAAGAGGAGAGCCATTTTTTGGTGCGAGCAAGAATGAGAGCCGACCTATCTGTAATAGAGGCTTTTTCGCTGGCTGACCAATCAAATAGGTGGGAAAACGTATTGATCCTCATTAAGCCCATCATAGGAAATATCCAACACACTTTCATTGTCAGTCGTGCCATCTGGCAAATTAGAAAAGCTCCAGCGTCTGAATCTCATTAATAGTCAACCTACTATTATCTTTTCTGCGAACCGCAACTTCGTTACGCAGATCAACCCATATATCCTCAATGTCAGGCCTGTGCAGATGTTGGGCTCCATAGGCTCTAAGCACTCCTCGGATGTCAAAACCATCCCGAGACTTCATATGCTTTTTCAATTTTTCCTGAAGTTCGCATTCAACATTTTTGGCCTTTGCTACTGTCGAGCAAGTATATCTCCCGATAAAAATTGGGAAGGATACAGCTGCCTTATGCTTGCTTTGTTGGAATTTGTGAAAATCCAACAGCTGTCTGACCAATTCTATCAATATCAATCTATCCCTTGGATAGCGAGGCAGACGGAAAGGCTCTCCCGAGTACATGACTGTTCGAAGATATGTAAACTTCTTGAATTGCAAGAAGATACACCCCCATTTGGATACTTCAGTCCAAGCCTCGTCTGAGACTCTTGTCTTTCTTAGCCCTGGGTTCAGCCGGCAGATATTCTCGTAGAAGAAGGCATCATTTACCCTTCTAAAATGTTCTTTGGACCCCTTCTTTGTTATTTGAGGGAAATATTTATAAACTGGGTTTGTCGTTCTGCTTCCCTTAGTATCCAGCCCGGATAGTTCCTCATCATCCGGCTGCTGCGTAAGCCACATATGAAAACATATAAAAACTTTCCAGTCGATAAGACCGTCGTCATCTGAGAATCAATTTCATTGCTGATAAGGGTCCCCCAGTCAATCCCTTGCTGATTCTTCTTGATGGTGACCATAAACTGATACATCCATCCATGAAATACATTTGATTCAGGCAAGCCGAAAACCCGGCTCAGCAGGGTGATAATATCATTGATTTCTTGTATGAAATCACATCTGGGGATAGTCCTTGGAAATCTAGATACTGCTGGTTTAGCCTTGACCAGGAACTTCTTGTTGACATCCTTAATGCAGTCTCCCTGATTACTATCCTAGGCCTTCTGAGCCGACTTGATGTTCAGGTCCCCATACTCTTCGAAAATTAGGTAGTTTTAGAAGATCATCAAAATACGCTCCATCTAGCCTGATCACTACCTCACCAGCCTGGCTCTTCACGGAATGAGAAGCCGAGTCATAACTAGATGCACAAGCCAAAACAAATTCTGGACATTGGGCGGACATGGGAAAGCCTGCTGTAAGGGGCAAGCCACTGTTAGCTAAAGCTGTCATCCATGAGGTTTGAGAGAACTCGTTCACCCTATTCCAGAAGTCATCCATATCTATATTGCCAAGTTCAGTGTCCCTGATATCATAATTGCAATCAATATATGATGGAGATTCTGGCTTCTTGAATTTGTACTTCATCCTGCTAGACTTCTCGGCCTTCTCCTGAGATGGACCAGGGTCCGACATGAAGAATGTTGGAGGGAGAAAGGCTTGAAACTCAGGAGATGTTATCCACACTGAAAATCCCGATCGACTGAATATGCCGGAAGAATAGAAGAGTCCGACACGCTGAGGAGGATGTCGGAAAACCCTGAGAACCCGACAAGTTTGATATGTCGGAACTTTGGCAAAGCCCGACACTTGCGTTGATGACGGGAACTCGGAGATACCCGGCACTTGCTTTTGATGTCGGAACTTTGAGGAACCCCGACACTTCAAACTTCCAATATACTTCGGGCCTTTGACTCTGCAAAACAATCTTCAAAACCCGAGAAGCAAAAACAGGGTTTTTCTTTGAATTCCAAATATACAATCTCCTTTTGTTATTCATGCATCATGCATATAATTGAAAAGGAGATTGTATATTTGGAATTCAAAGAAAAACCCTGTTTTTGCTTCTCGGGTTTTGAAGATTGTTTTGCAGAGTCAAAGGCCCGAAGTATATTGGAAGTTTGAAGTGTCGGGGTTCCTCAAAGTTCCGACATCAAAAGCAAGTGCCGGGTATCTCCGAGTTCCCGTCATCAACGCAAGTGTCGGGCTTTGCCAAAGTTCCGACATATCAAACTTGTCGGGTTCTCAGGGTTTTCCGACATCCTCCTCAGCGTGTCGGACTCTTCTATTCTTCCGGCATATTCAGTCGATCGGGATTTTCAGTGTGGATAACATCACCTGAGTTTCAAGCCTTTCTCCCTCCAACATTCTTCATGTCGGACCCTGGTCCATCTCAGGAGAAGGCCGAGAAGTCTAGCAGGATGAAGTACAAATTCAAGAAGCCAGAATCTCCATCATATATTGATTGCAATTATGATATCAGGGACACTGAACTTGGCAATATAGATATGGATGACTTCTGGAATAGGGTGAAGAGTTCCTCTCAAACCCCATGGATGACAGCTTTAGCTAACAGTGGCTTGCCCCTTGCAGCAGGCTTTCCCATGTCCGCCCAATGTCCAGAATTTGTTTTGGCTTGTGCATCTAGTTATGACTCGGCTTCTCGTTCCGTGAAGAGCCAGGCTGGTGAGGTAGTGATCAGGCTAGATGGAGCGTATTTTGATGATCTTCTAAAACTACCTAATTTCGAAGAGTATGGGGACCTGAACATCAAGTCGGCTCAGAAGGCCTAGGATAGTAATCAGGGAGACTGCATTAAGGATGTCAACAAGAAGTTCCTGGTCAAGGCTAAACCAGCAGTATCTAGATTTCCAAGGACTATCCCCAGATGTGATTTCATACAAGAAATCAATGATATTATCACCCTGCTGAGCCGGGTTTTCGGCTTGCCTGAATCAAATGTATTTCATGGATGGATGTATCAGTTTATGGTCACCATCAAGAAGAATCAGCAAGGGATTGACTGGGGGACCCTTATCAGCAATGAAATTGATTCTCAGATGACGACGGTCTTATCGACTGGAAAGTTTTATATGTTTTCATATGTGGCTTACGCAGCAGCCGGGATGAGGAACTATCCCGGGCTGGATACTAAGGGAAGCAGAACGACAAACCCAGTTTATAAATATTTCCCTCAAATAACAAAGAAGGGGTCCAAAGAACATTTTAGAAGGGTAAATGATGCCTTCTTCTACGAGAATATCTGCCGGCTGAACCCAGGGCTAAGAAAGACAAGAGTCTCAGACGAGGCTTGGACTGAAGTATCCAAATGGGGGTGTATCTTCTTGCAATTCAAGAAGTTTACATATCTTCGAACAGTCATGTACTCGGGAGAGCCTTTCCGTCTGCCTCGCTATCCAAGGGATAGATTGATATTGATAGAATTGGTCAGACAGCTGTTGGATTTTCACAAATTCCAACAAAGCAAGCATAAGGCAGCTGTATCCTTCCCAATTTTTATCGGGAGATATACTTGCTCGACAGTAGCAAAGGCCAAAAATGTTGAATGCGAACTTCAGGAAAAATTGAAAAAGCATATGAAGTCTCGGGATGGTTTTGACATCCGAGGAGTGCTTAGAGCCTATGGAGCCCAACATCTGCACAGGCCTGACATTGAGGATATATGGGTTGATCTGCGTAACGAAGTTGCGGTTCGCAGAAAAGATAATAGTAGGTTGACTATTAATGAGATTCAGACGCTGGAGCTTTCTAATTTGCCAGATGGCACGACTGACAATGAAAGTGTGTTGGATATTTCCTATGATGGGCTTAATGAGGATCAATACGTTTTCCCACCTATTGATTGGTCAGCCAGCGAAAAAGCCTCTATTACAGATAGGTCGGCTCTCATTCTTGCTCGCACCAAAAAATGGCTCTCCTCTTGGGGAATGAATTTTAAAGATGACAAGTTTCCAAAGTGAATATGGCATCGGAAGTCTTGCTTTGTTTGGTCATTAGTCACTCTCCACTTTGCAGCCACACGTACAAAATGTGTTCCCTGCACTTTTCAGACCGAAGGTACTCCATTCTGCAACATGGGTCCCCTCCCACATTTATCGAATCCCAATAAATCAAATAAATTATACCATTTGGCATTCACATTGCACTGTACACATGTGATTGCTAGTTATATATACATGTATTTATATGTGTATGGATGTTTATATATATATACATATATGTATATAGGTAGATGTGTGTGTGAGTGTCCATGTCTGTCCGTGTGTGTGCTCACGTATATATATATATATATATATATATATATATATATATATATATATATATATATATATATATATATATTTCTTTTTTTGCACCTGAGAGGTGCCTTCTTCTCCCCACATCGACATTGACTTTTGGTGTGGGTGGCTGGGTGCAAGGAGTTAAATTTTATGACAGTTTTCCAAGCTAGAACACGTAATGGTTAAAGAAGGAAACAGATTACCACTTTTAAGGATAAAGACATCACAAATATGTCATTGTCATTGTGGCTATAAATAGATTGAATCACAAATTTTTCTCATAGAAGGGTGATTAAAAATTTACACTTCAAAAAAAATCTGAAATTTAAAATTCCACTTCAATACTAAAAAACATTAAAATATTATAAATTTTCATTAGAAGGGCTAACTAAAAAAATCACTTTTCATGTAAATTATATGCTAAGTTAATTTTTATAATTTGTTTTAATAAATAAAATATTAAATAATAAATAGAGCAAAAAATTCAAGTTTGCTAGCTTTCTGTTTTCTATATAAAAAAAATTTCATTTACTTTACACAAATCATGTACAAAATTACTACGAAAAAGGATAAATCTCTAGAAAATAAGGAATTACCTTACTCTTTCTATTTTCAAAATAGAGATATTCTCTTTTAACTTTTGCTAGCTTGTAAATTATGTTTGGAATTTGGTGGTTTATTCTCAATGCCCTTATTTATTTTATAAACTAGTCATTTAAATATTACCAATCCACCACAACATTATGCATGAGTGAGAATTTGTACAAGAAACAAGTGAAGTCAAGTCCTAGTGAGGTTTATTGTTCAAAATATTATCAATGTAAATGTGTTGGCCAAGATATTGTTTGATAAAAATACCAAATGTATTTTTGAATTTTGAAACAACTTGCTACGTAATGTATAATTTGTTTAAATACATGGCTATTTTACACATTAGCAACACAATTATGCCATTTTTAATTTCTTAATGTTTTCTCAATAGTAAATTATTATTTCTTCTTGTCTCTACAATATTTTAGGTGCGATAATATATTACTCGATATGTTTATTAAGAAGGTATTACTGATTCAATGTATAACATTCTATTATATTTATAAAAAAAAATCTTTTTAGTAATTTTGTACTTCTTGAACTATAGGTTTTAACACATATATGAGAGGCATGCCCTGAATTCTACACAAAGGTTCTATTTGTTGCCTTAGGAAAGTACAGTCTAGTTTGAGAACAATAATCTTTAAATTGGAGATTCCTTAGTGTCTCCTCCATACCCATGTTTTCTATAGGTTAAGACAACTTTACTATGAATGAAATGATTTGAAAAATGTGACACTACGATTACCTAAGTTGGTGAGCCTAAAGTTCATGGCTCATCCTAAAATTTTTTATTTTCTATGGCCAACTTATAAATTTGTTAAAAAGGATTTGTCAAACTTATAACTTGTGTAATTATTTTTTTGAATCTTTGATTATTTAATTTAAATAAATTTCAAAATTATTATTAGATGCTATATATTTAATAATTATGACTTTTTCCATATTTATTTTATTTAAATTAATCATATATATATTGAAAGGAAATCAGCATTTTCATTTTCTCTATTGAAAGGTAATGTGTTGTTTAATCTGTGTCATTTACGAAAGAGTAAAGCTTAACCTAGCCTGTCAAATTAAAAATATGGGGAGCCCTTCAAATTTGATCACAATTCACAATGCACATTTCCAATGCTTCAATTATAGCCATACAATGCCAATGCCATCCACCACCAATCTCAATCTCACAACATTATGTAGAGGGGGTCGGTTGAAGGAGGTGCTTCACATTATGCTTACTAAACACAAACCCCCTGTAATCTCTTCCAGATAGCTTCAACTATTGTAGTCCTGCATTTCCAAGAAAGCCCTTACCCCACATCTTCAATATGGAGGAATTTAAGCTTGTCACACACATTTTTTTGCAAAATACCCCTATACATATGCTTGAAATGCAGAAATTCAGTGGATGTATATATAGATGCACAGTTAAAATTTGAATGCAGTCAGACTATATATGATATATGTATATGCATGTATAGAGATATATATTCATATATTTATCTATACATCTATACATACATATATGTATAAGTTGGAACTACAAAACCGACAAAATTCTTATTTCATTATGGTTTGATGGATACTATGTCCTGTTCCAAAGCTTGTATTTTGCCACAAATCTCATTTCTTGGAAAGACAGGTCTGCAATAATTGATGATGCAGAATGTGTAGTGCCTCCTTCAACTGACATCTGTAAATTATGCTGTGAGATTGAGATTCAGAAAATGCTTCCATTTGGCAGTGGCTAAGAGGATATTGGCAAAGGTTGTGGAGTCTGGCTTAAGGACTGCCAGTTCCCTAAGCTTCAAAGTTTTAAAGGAACAAAACCATTCTGTGCATATTCTTCAATCGTCTCTTTGAGTGATTTTGTGCACACATTTGTTTTTCATTTGTAGAAAATTCAAAGTATAGTCTTCAGCAGGCATGCAAAATACATTTATGTCCATAGTCAACCATTTTGCAGTAATGTGACATATTCCATTGCACTTTTAATATTTTATGGCAAATGTAGCCTTTTGTTGTCTCTGTCGTAATACAAATCCTTTGCCATTGCTCCTAGACAACTATAATTTCTAACGAGAACATAAATTACGTTGAATGTGATGTCGTGGCCAAGGGAAAACTAACACAAGTGCAATCCTGTTGTATTTTTGTTGCCCATGATATGGATATCCTCGGTCTTCTCTTGCTCTTTTTTATTTACCCTTGACCACCACGTGTGTTGTTAGTTACTGCAATTATTGATATAAAATAGCGACTTTTATTTTGCGTGCTATACTATAATATATGGTAGTGTAAGCTTCAACCATGACGGGGCATGCATACATCATTGTAGTATCTGTCTTGTGAGTTATTTGTGCTATTACTTTATTTGTGTTTCCAAGCAACAAAAGTGTGAACTTGTTGATCCACATTGATTGATGTAGTTTTAAGTGTTTGTTCAAATGGTCACGTGAAATAATTGAATATGGTGCTATATATGGATTGAATGCTTTCTGTTGGCTTAAGAATATATATTTATATGAAAATTGAATGCTTTGCTACTATGGAGCTTTTGTTTGGACATTGTGAAGGTGAACCTAACATATCTGCCATAATTTTCAGGTACCTTTATCTTATGAAGAAAATTGGCCCGGCTGTTGCATTGAATTTTAACATCTTGGGTTGTTATAGAAGATTAGCTGCTATGGTGTAGGATAATGTATGGTTTGTACCAATCATATCGATGTGGTTTGGTGCACATTTTGCATACCTCAGGATGAACAGTTGGGAAAGATGTGCTTTTTCGAATGGGTAGTGTGGTCTTAATCTTACTAATCGAAATTATGGTTTTTGTAGTAGTACAAGCAAGCTATTCAATGCAGGCTTCTACATGTGCCTTAAGAGATGACATGTGTTTACAAAGTGGTGACAGAATTCTATATACGAGCATACAAAAAATTCAGGGAAGAGGAAATAAGGGGAGCTTGCAATAGATGGCTTTCTGGATCAGGGATATTAAATTCAGTTATTTCTACCACAGGCCCCAGCAGCATACTTCCTTGGATGGCCCTAGTGGTTTATCACTAATACAGGAGGCAAAGATTATAATAGATTTGGATATAATATAGAGGCCATTGCAATGAACAATGATCTTGCATGACGTAAATGTTGTAAGCATGGTCTTTTGCATTATTAGTTTGCATACCAATGAAGTTTTAATTTTATCTTATGACGAGGAGGCTACATGTGCCTTGAGGGACGTTACTAATCAGGTTTTAGGGCTTGAGGCGGTTTTTTCACTTTCATGCATAGCGACTGTAAATGTACATGCATGATATTATCTATAGACGTTGACTGTAAACTGCAAGAGGTTGCGTGCCTAAATGTGATAAACAAAGAATACTTTGGAGTTGTTCCCATCATACACCTGATTTTCATTCTTTGATTATATATAGAAGAAAAATAGACGAGAAGAAATTCTGCCTATTTTGTCGTATGGAAATTCCCAAGTGTGGATTATGTCGAACACACATTATGCTTTTTCGGTTGGGAAATTGTTCACATATGGGATCTACGTACGTTCCCAAGGAAGTCGATTGCATAGGAACAAGATATTTCAATGACTATATGAGAAAAAGTAGTTACAACGTATTTTAATGAAGTGTTATGTTAAGAAGTTTCAAAATTGTGTTTTTTTTTCTTTTTATGCCACTATGTATATGCTAGCTTTATTTCCCATTTGAAATTGAGGTATATTTACTGTTATTTTTTGTCTTTTCAATTTTTAATTTCACACAGCTCCGCACAAGAACTTTCAAAAGATCCAAATTTGATGAGTAAGAGAAGGGACTCTGAAATGATATGGATGATGGCACAAAGCATCTGTGTGGCAGTTGTGACTTTTTTTGTCCTTGCTTAGGCAGAAGAGATTGTGAAGAAGGAGGGATTAAGTCCTAGGCAAATTAGGGTTGCTTAGGGCGTCATCACTTAGGGGGTACTTAAATGTAAATATTTATTTTATTGTGGGCTATTTTTAGAACTTACTATTAAATCAATTTATCTGAAAATTAAATATTAATTGACCCATTTATTAATATGATTATATGGTAACATGAATTTTACGCATACATATAAAAAAGTACTATAATATTTTGTTGGTATTGTTATCCATTGTCCAATGTATCTTGGGAGTATGTTGGTGTGAAAGTTTATCTAGAAAAGGTTAATGTATTTTTATAATGTTCCTGCAATTAATTCTCTTCATGCATGGAATATTTCTCATCCCTATGTGATAATTTAAAAGGATATTTTTATTTTTCTTGTATAATTTCTCTAGATTTATTATGATTGTAATGCAAATTTTAATTTATGAGAATGCATGAAGCTTTTATTTGTGGGAAAAAATTATTAGCTAAAATTTTGATAAGGGTGTTCTATTCAATTATTGCTTACGGCGCCCCTAATCTTCAATTCAACGTGGACTATGAAGAGATATGAATGGCTCAAAACAGCTGCCTGGCAGGTGAAAATTGTCTGTTCTTGCTTTGGATACGAGTTTCTCAATGTTCCATTACTTTCATCTTTCGTTGTTTGTCATTGTTTGTATCATGCGCCCATCATAATTTATATTCATAAAGTGAACTATGATGAAATAAAGCTTACAAATCTGATATTTATATGGAAAATCCTTTTTGATTTTAATATATGCATGTGAATTGAAATAAACCTTACAAATGTGATATTTATATGGGAATTCCTTTTTGATTTGAATGTATGCATGTGAATTGAAAATGTTGTTGAAAAGAGAACTATTTGAAAATGGGAATATAAACATATAGCCCAAATGCACGAAACATAATATCCACGTTTGCATGAAAGGTGTACAATTCCTCAACTTTTACAACGAGGTCATGTTAGGATGTTATGTTCTAAAGACATGCCCGTGAATATTGTCAACTTAACATTTTGCTTTAAGGAATGGAACACACAAAGAACTGCAAATACCAATAAAATAAACACACACAATAACTCTCAGAAATGAAATTGAGTTATATTTTAAACTAAACAAATGCTTTCTTGCATATTAGATTGGCTGGTAATGGAAGAAGCTAGTCAATTGGCCAATCGTCTCCAAAGGGATGGTTGGGTTCAGTTACACGTGTTTGAAGTATGTTGAGTGTCGTTGCTGGAAGGGCATTTGGTCAGCTAATTATTCAGGTACTTGCCAAAGTTATAGCCCCTCGGTTTCACTTTGAACTCGGTTTTCTCCCTCCCCATTGCAGTCAACTTCACCATTTTTGTTCTTGCTATATATAATGAACCAATTTCACTGTCTTATCACAGAATCTCAACAAAATTTGTTTACAAAATCATTATTCAGAAAGGAAAGTGACCCTGTAGCTTTAAGAACACAAAAGGTCATAATTTTTATTATGGTGGGATGTTATCGCAATTCATATTGTACGTGAATTGATATTGATCTCACCCTCCTGGATTTACACATGAATACATATATTTACATATTCATGTAATGATGTATTAAAGTAACAGAGATTGGGAATTACACACTGGTATCCACGTTTAAAATGTACATGCCCACAGCTTCCAACCTGGGTTTCTCTGTGAAACCCTGTGCAATCTGGGCCAATCCAATTCAAACTGGCAAAACAAAAAAAATTTAAAGGGAAAAACCACATGTAAAACGAGTGTAGTCAAAAGAGAGTGCTTATTTCAAATTGGTTATGGGTTTTTGCGTATAAAGCCCTCAAAATTGATTTTTTTGGGATTATTTTTCACTCTTAGCAGCAGATAAACAATTTTCCAGACTCTACCAGGGGGTTGGAAACATGATCTAGACATGTTGCGATAATCAAACTAAGGACGATGGTATGCATTGGACATTTGCTCCTTCAAGCCCTAGTTTTGTCTTCTTCAGCTACACAACACGATGGAGTTGGGGGTTTTCAAGTTTTCTTTTTCTAATTTTTAAAAACTTAATTGTAATTCATAATATCGATAATCCGAATCGTAAATCTGGACTTTGTTTCTCTTCTATTTGGTGTGAAATAATATTTACAATTTTCTTCTGTGCTTTATGAGTATTTTAGCGGCTTTTACTTTTCAGTGGTTTTGCCCATTTTATACCCATGTAATTGAATTCCATTTATACATTTCATTTGCTTTATTATTATTATTATTATTATTATGCTAATACACACACACACACACATATATAATTGTATGTAAGTATTGGTGATGCCAAATCAGTTCTTCTTGACTGACACTTGAAAACTTAGGTGAGGGCTATTTTTATAATAGAATGTATTTATGCCCATAAAATAACCATGTACCCATCTCATGCATATGTTTCGTACGTGTTCTTGCTTCGTTTTTCTTCTTCAATTTTTTGGTTGAAAAACATGTTTATCAACTATTTAGCTGTGATTTCTGAGATACAAACCTGTGCCCACTTGTTTGCCAACCTACAGTCTAATCAACTGAGCTTCTGTCAAATAGATGCAACTATCTAGTGTCGAACTTGTATATTAAAAACAAAAATTGTATATGATATGACACATGGTTGTGAGACCCGCCCATGTATAGGCATATGCATATTATTCATAAAGACATGCATATTAGACTCCATCAAGAGAATAGCTCTCTTATTAGGGGAAGGGCTTTTTGGAGGCATGTTTTATTTATTTACCTCCCAAAAAAAACTTTTAAACAACTAATAGTCTTGAAAAAGTGCTATTCAAATTTGACCTTGGTGGGCAAAAACAGTGCTCACTCAATTTGGATTCTTGTAATTTTCATCGTATAGGTTGATCATATAAGTTTGTGCTCCATATACCATGTGGTTGAGAATATACTAGCAATTGCCCCCAAGGTGCAATGTACTTTGGGAGGAATGTGATGCTCTTTTTGTAAATATGATGCATATATCATATGGGCAACATATTGAAAGGGTTTATGGTTACCATATTCAAAGAAGAAAAAAATATAAAAAATTATTATCTTTTGATCAAAATTCAGGGGTTTTTTTACCTTGGGTGCTAACAGACGATTTTGCTATGGTGGGATCTATTAAAATCTTTATATATCTATCACCCTTTCACATAGTTTAAAAAAAAAAATTGTTTAATTTTTTTATTAAAATTAAAACAACACTAAAACTAGACTTTAGGGCAAAAAAACAAAAAACTCACATACCTAACAACTCAATTGTCATTTTATAGATATAATCAAACAATTCATCAAATTAGTTTTTTTTCAAAATGTCTAGGAAATTATTCATCAATCAAAAGCCTCAAGAAAACAATCCAACAAATAAATGACAATGTGTAGGACTAAAATAAATATAATCAAAAAAATCATCAAATTAGTTTTTTAAAAATGTCTAGGAAATTATTCATCAATCAAATCCTCAAGAAAACAATCCAACAAACAAATGACAACATGTAGGACTAAAACTATTAATTGGGAGTTCCTAAAGAGGAGAGTTAGCTCTGCTAGGGTTTTGCTTGCATGCCTTCGCTCATGTTAGCTTTTTGTATCGGTCTTTTCAAGCTTGTATCCTGTCACTATTTTTTTTCATAGCGTTTTGGGCATTTTTTTTCGTCCGTTTTGGGCAGCACTTGCCTTTATAATGGCCTCTAAACCTCCTTTTGCAACATCTATTGCAAACGATGGTAGAGAAGGCTCCCAAACACGCAAGGAAATTTGTTCTGAAAATGTACGACGAGGTACTGATTTTGAAACCCTTCGGGATGTTTCTATTGATCTTGCTTTTGTTGATCTTGTTGTTCAGTTTTATCATAATAACTGTTTAATAGCGTATTTTTGTGGTCATATTTGTCTAAGTCATATTTATAGAACTGGATTAAGAACCATTGGGAGACAACCGGTATCCAGGTCATTGGTGTTAAGAATCTCACCAAAGGGTTTTATTTTTTAACTTTTCGCGAGCCATCGCAAGTCCAACTTGTTTTTGAGCATTCTGCTTGTTGGTATATTGGCAATACTTTACTTGTTTTTTCCAAATGGTCTCTCGACTTTAGCCCATCCAATTAGGTCTCCTTTCGAGTTCCTGTTTGGGTGGAGCTACTGGGGCTACCATTATAACTTTGGCCTTTTTAAATGATATTGTTCGACCCCTTGGCCGTGTTATTTGTCATGAGCTTGACCGTTTTTTAATGCCTGTCCTCATAAACGGGTTTGTGGTGAGGTTGATTTAACCTCTGATATGTGGGACCACATTGACATCCAGGTTGGGTCCGTGCATATCTTATAGAAAATTGTCTATTTCAACTTACATAATACTTGTTTTCGTTGCCAAGCTACTGACCATTGTATTCGTGACTGCCCTCTTACTCAATGTGCAAAGCCTAAAATGAACGATAACCATATCGTACCAAGCCAATAACTCATATGCTAATTGAACACCATGCACAATAAAATGAAGTAATTTGACAGAATAACTTTAATAAAACCTTTGTGAAGAAATGAGCAGCAATATCATATATTATTATGGAACTCAATGAAATATAATGAGAATGAGCCTTGCTTATATAGGCAAAGAATATCAATCTAAGAACCAGTCAAGGTCATAGATCAAGCCATAAATAAATGAAATAACTAGGCATCAAAGAACTAGTCGAGTCCATAGATTTAGGACATAACTAGTCATCAAGGATCTAATCAATACCATAGATCAACGAAAGAACTATACCTAACAACTAGATACTATCTCCTATATCTAAATAAGATAAAAAAAAAATTCACACACATAAGTGGGTGAAGTAAATACAATACAGGTAAATAAAGTACTTAGGTGAACATGAGCTAAGGTAAATACCTACTCTAACACCCCTCTCAAGTGAAGTTAGGGGCCCAAAATAAAAGTGGCATATCCACAGCATGAGTCCCGACAACTAGGCCTAATGAGGTACTCTTGTACAATATATCTATGAAGAAATATCAAACCAAAAGAAGGAAAGAATCCTGCTAGAAGGAAAGAGAAAGAAGAAGAAGAAGGAAGATGTTCTCATGAACATCCCCAAAGAACAACTTCTGAAACCCCAAGCATGCCACACAAGTCAAGGTAGCGAGGTGATGCAAAAGGTTTCATAAAGATATCCACAACCTGCTGTTGAGTCAAAATGTAGTCCAAGCAAAGAACTCCATCCTGAATGTGCTGACGAATGAAGTGTATGTGTATCTCAATTTTCTTGGTCTTGCGAGAAATGTGAATTGCACTTTGGTTGTCATACCAAAGTACAGTTGGTAAATCTTGTGGGAATCCAAACTCTGTCAATAAGTGTCGAATCCAAAGAATTTGCTATCTCGCTGTAATTGTTGCCCTGTACTCTACCTCTGAAGATGAAAGTGCAATAGCCTGTTGCTTTTTGCAAGCCTAAGAAACTAGAGAAGAACCAAGAAAAATACATATCTAGAAGTGGAACACATGTCATGAATAGAACCTGCCCAATCTGAATCTGTATATGCAACCAACTGCATAGAACCCCTAGTATAGTGTAGGCCAAAGTGGGAAGTTCCCTACAAATAGCGTAAAATCCTTTTATCAACCTACCATTGAATACTATGAGGAGAATGTGAAAAACGAGATACAAGCCCTACTGCAAATGAAATATCATGGTGAGTATGGGTCAAGTACATGAGACTTCTAGCCAATTGCCTATACAATGTAGAATGACAAAGTGGAGTGGTACATGTGGTAGTAAGAGTAACCCCAAACTAAAAAGGAGATGGACTTGGCTTAAAATCAGCGATATCAAAGAGCTGAAGAAGATCATGGGTATATTTTTGTTGACTCAATTGAATCGAATTTCTGAGAAATCTGCAAACCAAGGAAATAATGCAATAACCCAAGATTTGTCATGTCAAATTGTGTAGAAAGAGACCTCTGAATAGTTTGAATGTGGGAAGAAGAGTGTCAGTGAGAAACATATCATCAACATATAAGAAAAGTATCACAATATCCTCACCAATATGTTGGAGATACATTGTATGATCGGAGTGGCAACGAACAAAACTAGTAGATAGAAAAAAAGAATCCATCTTCTCATACCAAGCTCGAGGGGCTTGTTTGAGACCATAGAGAGACCTTCGAAGCCTACAAACAAGAGAAGAATCCTGAACAATCCAACTGGTTGCTCCATGTATATTTCATCTTGTAAATCTCCATATAAGAAGACACTCTTCACATTCATCTAGTATACATACCACCCCTGTGATGCAACAATAGCAAGTACAAAGTGTACAAAATCCATCTTGGCAACATATGTAAAATTATCAGAGTAATTGATACCTTCAACTTGTGAAAAAACCTTTGCAACAAGATGATCCTTATACTTATCAATAGATCCATCACCTGTGTATTTGGTTCGATATACCCACTTACACTTAACCATATTTCTTCCTTTAGGAAGAGATACCAAATCCCAAGTATGATTCTTCATCAAAGAGGAATACTCAGTTGCCATTGCATCATACCACTCTTGTATCCCATGAGCATTTGAAAAAGATTGTGGATCCTCAGAAACTTCTTGACACAAAATTCTAGAACCTGTAGAATGTGCGTGATGATGATGCCTAGTGGGTGGAAGGTCTTGTATGAAAGGTGTTTCCTTAGAAATTGTAGTATGAGCCCAAGGCTTAGTGAGAACATCAATGGGAATAGGATCCTCAACGACATCTATAACCTACTCATCAACCTTATCAAAGAATGGATCCTCAAGATGAGATCAAGAAGAAAAAGTAGGCATAAAAGAAGATGAAGAATCATGAGGTGTGAAACGCTCATCAATTTGAACATGTGTTCAAAAAAGAACCTCATGAGTATCAGGATCTAAAATTTGATAAGCTCTCATGTCCTCACAATACCCTACCAAGATCAAGGGTTTTCTCTTCTTATCCAAGGCTTTCCTTTTCTTCTTTGGCACAAAGGCCCAAACATGGCTCCCAAAGACTCGAAAAAATGAGACATCTGGCTTAGTGTTGTACCAAGTTTCCTCTAGTGTCAAATGCTCAAGTACTCTATGTGGTGTGTGAATTTGAATGTAGTTAGCACAATTAACTACTTCTGCTCAATAGATAGGAGGTAAATCTCTAGAATGCATCATATAGTTAGCCATTTCCTTCAAAGTTTTATTCTTTCTTTTTATTAATCCATTTTTTTGTGGAGTATGAGGAACAAAATGATAGTGAATAATGCCTCGAGTTGCCAAAAATTCAGAAAACTCATTGTTGAAGTACTCTCCCCCATTTTTAGCATGAAGGTTCTTTATGCAACTAGAAGATTATTTCTCGATCAAAGCCTTGAAGAGTTTGAAGTGTGGAAAAACATCACTTTTGTACTTGAGAAAATAAACCCAAGTACGCTTAGAGAAATTATCAATAAAGGTAAGTGAATACTTAGCTCCATTGAAAGAGGGGTAGGAAAAACTATCAAGTCACTATGCACAAACTCAAGTGGTGAAGAAGCTCTCTTGGACAAATTCTTAGGAAAATGATCTTGGTGTTGTTTCCCTAATGCATAACCATGACAAACTCCCTAAAAAAAAGAAACTATAGGAATACCATCTACCATACCATGAGTGCTCAACTCCTTCAAATATATGTGATTGAGATGTCCAAATCTCTCGTTCTAAAGCTTACTCTTTGAATCTGCATGAGAAACCAATCTTTTCTCTATAGAGGAAGTGTCATCAAACCCTCAAAGTGATATAGTCTAGAACTATGATCAACAATACCTTGAGCAACAAGTGAATAAGGCTCCAACAAAGTTCGTACTTCTGCTCCATGTGGTGAAAAAGTCACTATTTTTCCTTTGACCATAATGACAAATTTGATATACAAAAAACAAATTTATAGTGATGTTAGGAACATATAGTGCATCTTGGATACTTCCACCATCAAGGTGTATATCATTGTACGGATGAAAATTGATATGCAGCCTTTAATCGCACTCGACCCCCTGAGGTCATGCCGGAGCAACCGATGTTGAATGTGTGTGGCTAACTATAGGAGGATCAATGACTAAGATCTGTTAGTGTGATCTCCTAGTAGCTGAGTTGACAAATGAGATATTTAGAGGCTATGAATGGGTAGTGTAATTTCCTTATGATTTGTTTACATAACTTGGATCTAAGTGTTGATCTAGTTTGAAGTGTCCAAATTATCTAAGCTGAAATTGATAATCTATGCTACTACTGAAAGGAAACTAATCTAAACAAATCACAAAACTGAAATATTACAATCACAAACAATAATTTTCTTTTATTCTAAACAATCAAAATATTTCTACGCTAAAACTAAACAAGTGAGATAACCCGATGTGATTATTCACTTATGATGAGTGTATTGAAACTAAACTAACTTAAAACAAGAACTTTTCCAAATGATCTATGATATGTAGACAACCTCCTACAGATATTCTCTCCTTCAGATCCACAGGGATGGGAAGAAGAGGATCCGTCACCGGGGTTTTCTACAAAAGATTTAAACCCTCTTGGAAATTAACTAATTACTTGCAAATGAAAGGGAATTGATTTCTACTCTATTTGATATGCTATTGAAATTAATGATTCGAAATTGACAATTTGACAAATGAAACAAACAAACAAGTAATTCCAACCTAAATAAGTAAGAGCTTTGGCAAATCCGGTTGTATTTGTGTCTGTCCCCTCAGTTTGTTCCTTTCTTTCTTTGTTAGTTTATATGAGTCCAAGGAATTGGGAATGCAAGAACAAAAACAAAAGAAGACACTTGAGCAATGGTAGCTTGAAGGCAGTCTACTTGCAATGCAAGTAGAAGAGAGATAACACAAGAAATCTGAGCTTGACTATGTAATTCCTAGCAGGATTGTTGCAGCAATACTATGCAAGATACACAAAAATTCTTAGGCCTTTTTCTTGAACACAAGCATGTAATATATAAGAATTGGGGCTGGGATGTGCTTTCATGCACAAAGCAAGAAGAGACAGTTCCAACTAACTAAAGCACATGTAAAAATAGAAGAGGGAAGGAGAACCAAACAATCAAAACTATTTTTTAGACCAATCGGTTCACAAACGCATCCTAAAAGTGAAGTTAAGTGAATCGTCGCATGTTAAAAACACGCATGACAAAATCTAGAAAATCACTTAGGACCACCGCCATTCCTGAGCGGACTAGGTTTCAGAATCGCCACCCAAGAAGGGTGGCGGTCTTGGCACTAAAGACCAAAACATGCACAAAAGAAGGAGCGAGAAGTTGGAAAAAGTGTGGGAAAGCTAAGTAAGGACGTCTAGGCTACAAATATACATTGCAAGTGGGTTTAGGAGCTCGAGCAACTTCTGAAAGGACATGAATCATCATTGAGGACTTTTGTAACCATTTTTTGAAAATATAGCACCGTAATTTTGGGTGCGTACAATCACCTTTTCCTTTAGCATAAAGAAAAGAAGAATCTCCAACCTCAACTTTGGAAGTAGAACTCAAACTTTAGAGATACAAAAGACTCCTTAGAAGAAGTATTGTAATGAGAAACATCAAAACCTATAACCCAACTATCTGTAAGTGGTGACTGAGATCTCCCAACAACATTAAGTGATTTCCCATGCTGATTAGAAGGAGGTGAAGTGGATATAGAAATTTTGTGTTTCTTGAATACATCCTCTAAGGCTCGCATTCACTTATAACACCTATGTTCTTCATGACCAATACCCCCACAAAAAGAGCATGAAAGACTATACTTATTCTTGGATTTGGAAGACACCTTGGGTTTAGAGTTGTTTTCTTTGGGTTTAGGAGCATTTTGAGATGGAGAAGGGGTGTATTTGGTTTTACTTTTTGGTTTTCCCTTGCCCTTAGGATTAGATGCAACTAATTCCTTTTGAGAGGTGGAAGACTCAAGGTTAGATAATTTAGATTTTTCCCTAGTAAGTCTTTCACAAAATGTTTATAAGTCAGACATTTTGAATGTGTCACCTAAGACATCCATGCTAGAGAAAAAGGTAGAAGCAAATATTTGGAATGATCCTCTCAACTTGGATAGAAGTAAGTAAACACACTCTTCATCTTTCTTATCTCTTCCACTCCCTTTAATTGTGTCAACAAATGCTTGAACTTGGTAAGATAGTCTATAATTTATGGAAAATCTTCAGGATTAAGATAGGTGATCTCAATTTCAAGTTGCATTGCTCTCATGTGATCCAATTTGCCAAATAAACTCTCTTATTTTCCCCATATTTTGAAAGGAAAGTCATATTTTTCCAAATTAAACAAAATAAGATCACTTACAAAAGTTCCTATCAAACCCATACACTCATCAAATTTGCACTGGTACTAAAATTTCTCATATTCTCTAGTGAACACTGGTTGTTCTGAAGAAGTTAAAGCCCATAATCCTTTCCGCTTAATGATTGTTTCCATTCTTGGTTTCCATGTGTAGTAATTATGTGTTGTTAATGACTCAACATGATCTAATGCAAAAGTAGATAAAGAACACCATTATCTGAAATCACCCAAAAGAATGTAAGACCCAAGCAATGCAACAAGACCCCCAAATTTTGGCACTTTATAATGAGTGCATGTTACGATATGACAATTTATAATGATAGTGTGATTATCAAAATAAATATTTCCAATGGAAAGAACACAAAAAAAAAGCACTTTTACAAAAAACGACACTCAAAACTAAGTTACCGATCAAAAGATACAAACTTTTCAATATTATGCTCTACTATTTATTTTAGTTGCCACTAAAAAAAAATAAAATACTCTTGCGTTCACCACAGAAATAAAATGAAAGTGCTGGAGTTAAGAACCTAATAGTAGGAATCACAAGCTTAAGCCCTCATATGACCATACCATATGAAGGCTCTGTTTTACATAAAAACACATTAAACAAAAAAATACGAACAAACCTGAATATATGAATCATACAAAAATGAAATGTTTGTAAAATGAAACTTACAAACTTTTGTCAACAACAATATCCTCCTCTGATACCATAAAACGATACTATAACCAGATCATACAAGCATACTCATCTTCATTATCCTCATTTTCTATCATATTCAACATCATCATTGTCACCATGTCAATAATCATCATCATCACTCTCATCACCATTACCACCACCATGATCTTTATCGTCATCATTGTTATCAACCAATATAAATATTATTACTAATATTAATATTGTTGTTAGAATTTAATGATAATAATTGACAATATATTATTATTATTCTCATCATCATCTCCATCAAATTGTCATTGATCAACATCATGATTCTATTCATCCCCATCAATGTTTTTACCATTATTTTCATCGTCCTCATCATCATCATCGTTGTCATTGTCTTCGTAATCATTGTCATCATCATTATCATCAGCACCATCATTGATCATTATCATCGTCATGATCATCACCACCATCATCGATCATTGGCGTCATCATTATCATCACCACCATCGTCGATCATTGTCATCGTCATTATCATTACCACCATTTTCATTCATTTTCTTCTTCATTTTCATCACCACTATTGTTGATCAGTGTCATTGTCAGTATCATCACCACCATCGTTGATTAGGGTCGTTTTCAGTATCATCACCACCATCGTTGATCATTATTGTCATCATTATCATCATCATTATTGTATTCAAAATAATCAAACATTATCATTGTCGTCATCATCATCATCATTCTCATCATAATCTCCAACAAACCATCATCATCATTCTCATCCCCATCAATGTTTTTACAATTATTTTCATCATCATCATCATCGTTGTCTTCGTAATAATTTTCATGATCATTATCATCACCACTATCGTTGATCATTATCGTCATCTTAATCATCACCACCATCGTCAATAATTCTCATCGTCATTATCATCAACATGATCATTGATCATTGTCATCTTCATTATTGTCACCACCATCGTTAATCATTTTCGTCATCATTTTCATCACCACCATCATTTATCATTTTCAAAAGTGTCATTATCTTCACCACCATCGTTGATCATTAATATCATCATTATCATCATAATAATATATTATTATTCTCATCATCATCTCCATCAAATTGTCATCAACAACATCATCATTGTACTATGAAGCTTCAATGTTTTTACCATTGGATTTCATCGCCCTCATTATCATTGGAGGATCATTGTGGTTCGATAATCATTGTGCACATCATGATCATCACCACCATCATGGTTCCAATGTCAAATCGGTACAACATTTTGGATTAGGGGCACCATTTGGACCACCATCATTGATCATTGTCATCATCATTATCAACATCATTGTTGTCTTCATAATCATCAATCATCATCATTTTCATCCTCATCATCATTCTCATCATTATCTCCATCAAATCATCATCGTCAACATCGTCATTCTCATCCCCATCAATGTTTTTACCATTATTTTCATTGTAATCTTCATCAT
This sequence comes from Taxus chinensis, assembly GCA_019776745.2. NCBI lineage: Eukaryota > Viridiplantae > Streptophyta > Pinopsida > Cupressales > Taxaceae > Taxus > Taxus chinensis. The sequence continues at coordinate 22,830 of JAHRHJ020000287.1, read as the reverse complement.
TGTCTTCGTAATCATTGTCATTATCATTATCACCACCACCATCATTGATCGTTGTCATCATCATGAACAATACCACCACCATGGATAATTATCAACGCCATTATCATCACCACCATCGTCGATCATTGTCTTTGTCATTATCGTCACCACCACCATTGATCATTGTCATCGTCATTATCATAACCACAATCGTTGATCATTGTCATCATCATCACTATTATCCTTATAATAATATATTATTATTCTAATTATCATCATCATTCTCATTATTATCTCCATCAAATCGTCATCATCAACATCATCATTATCATCCCCATTAATGTTTTTACCATCAATTTCATCGTCCTCATTATCATCGTTGTTTTTGTAATCATTTTCATCATCATTATCATCACCACCATCGTTGATTATTTTCATCTTCATGATCATCACGACCATCATGGATCATTTTCGTCATCATTATCATCAACACCATCATCAATCAATGTCATTATCATTAACAACACCATGTACTCGTCATCATTATCATCTCCACCATCGATGATTACTTTAATCATCGTTATCATCATCACCATCATTGATCACGAGTACGTCATCATTGAACTCCTCAGACAATGTTTTGAAGGTTTATAGAGGCATCATACCCTTCTCAATTGTTCATTATTCATAATACTTATTCATCTCCATCAAATCATCATTATCAACATCATCATTCTCACTCATATGACACACTGATATTTTCCATTGTTCTCAACAAAACATCATTTTCTGTCATAATGCATTATCACATCAATATATCACAAAAAATCATTGTAAATTGTCATCATCATGATAATACCACCATTGTGAAAATTATGGATTATATGTTAAAATTTGTAAATTTTCATCGTAATTATCATTACCATTGTCGACAATTATCATCGTATATTATTAATTCATATTCCAAGATCACTATAGATGTTGTGTCTCTCATCATTTTCATAATTAATTCCATCATTTAAAATTGTCTATCATTAATCTCGTTATCATTTTATTTCAAATTCCATTAATCATCATTAAGGGATTCAATATCATTCCATATTATTTTACATTCTAAACATCATCATCACAATCATCATTAACATCAAATGTTTTTACCATCATTTAAATATCGTCCTCATTGTCATCATGCATTTCGTATTTACTTCGTAATCCTTATCATTGTCATTATCATCAGCACCATTATTCATCGTTATCATCTTTATATCCAAATCTCAATATTTATTTACATCGTCAATCATGGGGTACTGTCACTTATCATAACCACCATCTTCAGTGGCCCCATCATTTTCATTATCATACTTCACCGTTTAATCTACCCATCCCGTTGTCAATATCATCACCACCACTTTAATATGTAGAGTTACTCTACCCTTATATTATTGATCATCCCTTAGATTGTATTCTTTCCCAACTAACCCTCATCTTTATTGTATGAGGTTTTCATCATTCTTTACCCTACATCAAATCGTCTTCATTTGGATCCACATTTTTTTTGACTAGGTTAGAGGAGTGGAATCATCATTATCAAGAGGGGACAACCATGGATCAAATTATATTTTGGTTCAATAGTTTCATTATAATATCATCACCACCATCCATTGATCTCTTTCGTTTAGTTTAGTGATTTATCACCACCTTTGATTGGTATTGCAATTTATTGCATGTTTTGATGTATTATCATCACCACGATCGTCGATCATTGTCATCGTCATTATTGTCACCACCATCGTCGATCGTTGAGTTCATCATTTGGGAATCAATATCATTTCATGTTTTGAGTTCCAAGGGTATATAAAATTATACACATTGATCATTTTCGTGTATCATTATCATCACGACCATCATTATGTTCATAATCATCAATCATTGATCTACATTTTGTCATAATAATATGCATAGTATTATTTCATCAGTCACTCTCATTAAAATTGTCATCACTCAACATCATCATTCTCATCCCCATCAATGTTTTTATTGATATTTTCATCGTCCTCATCATCATTATCGTTTCTTCACTAATCATTAGATCATCCGGCAGGGCATCATCAGTACCATCATTGATCAGTTCGTCACAAATTGTTATGAACATAACCACCGTCATCGATCATTTTCATCATCATTATCATCACCACCATCGTCGATCATTTTCATCATCATTATCATCACCACCTTCATTTTACATTGTCGTTAAAGCACACTATTCAAGCATGACTATTGTTGATCATTTTCATTTTCATTATCATTATCATCATAATAATATGCATTAATATAGAGACCGATCATTTGTTTCTCGTTCTATCGATCGCCGGTTGGGCTGACCGATATCACCAACATGATCATTGTGCAAAACCATTTTATGTTTCTAAAAACATATATACAAATATATCCTCATACAATATACATATCTATATGTACCTACTCTCAATAGTTTTCATCTATTGCTTTAATTTATCAGAATACACAATTGAAATTAATCACCTTCCGTCTTGATGATCAATCACCAAAATCATGGTATCTTTTCCTGTCGTCAACATTATCATAAAGTTTGACTACATCGAGTTCATTTCCAACATCATAATCATCACCACCAATTTTAAAACAGATGAATGAATGTCACCCATTATCATCATCAGTGTTGTCTTCATAATCATCAATCATCTTCATGTTCATCCTCATAATCATTCTTATCATCATCTCCATCAAATTGTCATCATCAACATCATCATTCTCATCCCCATTAAGGTTTTACCATTATTTTCATCGTCGTCGTCGTCGTCATCATCGTCATCATCAGCATCATCATCGTCGTCGTCGTCATCGTCTTGGTAATCATTATCATCATCAATATCACCACAAACATCATTGATCATTTTCATCATCATAATTATAACCACCATCATGGATCATTATCGTCATCATTATCATCACCACCATCGTCAATCATTATCATCACCAACATCGTCGTCATTTTCGTCATCATTATCATCACCACTATCACTAGTCATTGTCATCGTAACTGTCAGCACAACCATCATTGATCATTGACATTGCCATTATCGTCATAATTTTTGTCTTCATAATCATCAATTATCGTCATTGCCATCCTCATCATCATTCTCATCATTATCTCCATCAAATCATCATCATCAACATCATCATTCTCATCCCCATCAATATTTTTACCATTATTTTCATCGTCATCATCATCATCATTGTCTTTGTAATCATTTTCATCATCATTATCATCAGCACCATCGTTTATCATTATCATCGTCATGATCATAACCACCATCGTCGATAATTATTGTCTTCATTATCATCACGACCATCGTCGATCATTGTCCTCATCATTATCATAACCACCATCTTTGATCATTGTCATCTTCATTATCATCACCACCATCGTTGATCATTGTCATCATCATCATCAGTATCATTGTTGTCTTCATAATAATTGATCAACATTTTGTCATCATCATCATCAGTATCATTGTTGTCTTCATAATAATCAATCAACATTATTGTCATTTTCATCATCATCTCCATGAAATCGTCACAATCATTCACATCTCCATCAATCTTTTTACCATTATTTTCATCATCCATATCATCATCATCATCATCGTTGTTTTCGTAATAATTTTCATGATTATTATCATCACCACCAGATCATTGATCATTTTTGTCGTCTTGATCATGACCACCATCGTCAATCATTGTCATCATCATTATCATCACCATGATCATCGATCATTTTCATCATCATTATTATCACCACCATCGTTGATTATTGTAGTCGTCATTATCGTCACAACCATCATTGATCATTGTCATCATCATTATCATCACCACCATTGTTAATCATTGTCATCATCATTATCATTATCATCACAATAATATATTATCATTCTCATCATCATCATTCTCGTCATCACCTCAATCAAATTGTTATCATCAACATGATCATCCTCATCCCCATCAATGTTTTTACAATTATTTTCATCATCATCATCATCATCATCATCATCATCATCATCGTTGTCTTCGTAATCATTGTCATCATCATTATCATAACCTCCATCGTTGATCATTTTCATCGTCATGATCACCACCACCATCGTGGATTATTTTAGTCGTCATTATCATCAACACCATTGACGATCATTTTCGTCATCATTATCATCACCATCATCATTGATCATTTTCGTTTTCATTATCATCATCATTGTTCTCTTCATAATCATCAATCATCGTCATTGTCATCCTCATCATCATTCTCATCACCATCTCCATCAAATCATCATCATCAATATCATCATTCTCATCCCCATAAATGTTTTTACCATTATTTTTATCGTCCTCATCATTGTTGTCTTTGTAATCATTGACATCATCAATATAATCACTACCATCATTGATCATTGTCATTGTCATGAACATCACCACCATCGTGGATTATTTTCGTCATCATTATCATCACTACCATTGTCAATCATTATCATATTCGTTATCATTACCACCATCATCGATCATTGTCGTCATAATTATCGTCACCACCATTGTTGATCATTGTTGTCATCATTATCATCACCACCATAATTGATCATTGTCATCATCATTATCATCATCATCATAATAATATATTATTATTCTCATCATCATCATTATCATGATCATCTCCATCAAATCATTGTTATAGTTAACATCATCATCATCGTCCTTATTGCCATCCTATTGGTCATTGTCATTCTAGTTCCTACATGAATGAACTTGATGCAAACCTACCAAGTTGGTTACTTAAGACTCATATTATTAATAATAAGGATCCTTCTCCATCTAGGTCAATTGTGTTCATCGTCATGATCATCATCTTCATCATCATCGTCGTCTTCGTAATCATAGTGATCGTCATCTTTGTCATCCTCATCATCATAATCGTCATCATTGTTGTCAATATACTCATCATCATTGTCATTGTGATCATCATCATCATCATCTATATTATCATCTTCATCATCATTAACATCATTTCCGTAATAATTAATTATCATTGTCAATAATCATGATCATCAATATCCTCATCATTATTATCACCACCCTCACTATAAGCACCACCACCACCACCACCATGCCATCTTCATTGTCATTATCATCATTTTCATGGTCATTTTAGTCTTAGTTATGATCATCATCTTCATTAGCATCATTGTTATCATTGTCACCATCATTGTCATTGTATAAATCATCACCCTCATTGTCATCGTAATCGTCTTCATCATTATCATTATCCTCATTGGCATCGCCATAGTGATCATCATCATTATCTCTATTGTCGTCTTCATCATCATTACGATCATTTTCATCATCGTCAATAATCATGATCATCATTTTTATCATCATTATCCTAATCTTTATTATCACCAACATCCTCAAAACCAACAACTCAACCACCACCAACACCACCACCACCACCATCAACACTATCAATGACTATGTTCATGGTGGTGCATTTCTCCTTAGCAATGTCTTCATAACTTTTAGAGTTATGTTCGGTGTTAATGTTGCATATTTCATGACGTCACATAAGTGTTCACATCCAACAACCAATTTCAACCTTAAGGATCGTTTTGATGGTTGTTTTATTCGTAAATTCATATCTTAAACAGACATCACCAATGTAACTTTGTAAATGCAACAGTAAAATCGTTCCAAGAATTATGTCATCATTCACGTTTACTTCATTTTCAAATGTAAGTTATGATGTTTTTGTTAAGTATTTACCAACAAGATTTTATGTTCATTCTCTATTGTTTACAATATAGTATACATAGTTTTGATCATATGGTTTTCATCACCATAATTATCATTGTAACCATCATATCATCACCATTGTCATCATCATCATTGTCGTCGTTGTCATTGTTTTCATTTTTCTCATCGTAATCATTTTCCTCTAAGTCATCATCGTCATCTTCATCACCGTATTTGTTTTCATCTTCGTCATAGTTATCTTCATCATCCTCATTGCCTTCGAGTCATCATCATCATCATCATATTTGTTTTCATCTTTATCATAGTCATCTTCATCATCTCCATTTTCCATGATCTTCATCTTCATCATTTTCACCATCGTCATCATCATTATCAACACCATTACCACCTCCACCATGATCATCATTGTTATTAATAATATCAGCCTTACTGTTTAATATTAATAGTATTATTATAATTTATAAGAAATTGAAAAATATTATTACTAATATCAATGTTATTAATAGATATTTATCAACAATAATATGTCATATTATCATCATTAGTGTCATTGTTATCATCATGGTCTTTCCATTTTCGTCATCGTCGTCATCCACACTTTTCTCATCATTGTCATCATCAATAGCGTCATCATTGTCACCATCATCATTTGCATGTTTTTATGGTCATCGTCATCATTGTCATCATCATCATCATCATCATCATCATTTTCATCTTCATCCCTCTCATCATTTTCATTGTTGGCATCGTCATCATCATCATCATCATCATTGTTTTCATCATTGTCAATCATTATCGTCATCATCAATCAGCTTAGGTTTTTCATTGACTATTCGGGGAATTTGGTTTGTAATATGCTTTAACTGTCATCATTACCCACATTGATCCACTATTATTTAAGTTTAACATTTATGGTTTAAAGTATGTACTATTAACATTTACGTTATTGATGATGATGATGGCGATCATCATCATCATTCTCTTCCCCATCAATGTTTATAATAAATGTGTTTTCATGTTAGACAAAAATTAATTTTTATCGTCATCGTCATCATCATCACTAATATTAATATTAATATTAATAATAATAATAATAATTATATTGATATTAATATTAATATTAATTATATCGATATTAATATTAATAGTAATATAAATGATAATGATGATTGTTGTCATCGTCGTCTTTGTCATTATCATCGTGTTCGTCATCATTATAAACACCATCACAAAAATCATCATCATTGTTGGCATTATCGTCATCATCACCAATCTTCATCTTACTACTAATATTGATATTATTATTACGATTTATAAGAAAACAAAAATATTATTACTCTAAAAATATTTATAATAATTTAATTAATATTAATATTAATATTAATACAACCATTGTCATTGCTATCCACATAAGCATGGTCATTGCTATTGCCATCATTATTTTTTAAAAATACAAATAAATATTTAATATTCAAGTGAAACCAATTTTTTATTTAAAGAAAAATCATAAATATATACTAGTGAAAAAAATTCATTAAAAGAATTAAGTGATAAATGTTAAGTTAATCTTCATCACGCAATCGCATGTGTACAATGCAATGTAATGTGTACAATGCGATGGTTATATACTAGGTATCGCATGGTATATGTTATTTGATTTAGAGGTATAGTTATTACTTTTGTAGTTGATGTTGATAAGGGGTGTGATTGATTTTGTAAGTGTAGAAATATAGATGAAGCACTTCATTTAAAGGTTCTATCTACATTTAAAACTTGTTACAAATTCATACATATACATTTCTAAATCTTATATCATGAGTGGTAGCATTTTATGGGCATTTTTTTGCAAATCTTATATCATAACAAAAGTGCAAGTAATATTCATTTATTTTCTTAATAGTACTTTCAATCCACATAGTAGTAGGAGACAATGGTATGTTAATGTCAAAGGAAATACAACAGTTTTCTTTTAAAGCGGGAAAAAGAGGGAAACATAGATATGGAATAACTAACATAGTGTTGATAGTTCAAAGTATAGAAAGGAATGGATGAGGGTGTAAAGTTTGAAGGGATGGATGCGGTAGAAATATTTGCGTAAAGAAGGTTACGGAGGAGATGCACTGCCATCCACTTTCTTTGAACTGAGGATGACACATTTCAATCTGTTGATTCCGCAGTATGTCTCTTTTTTTAGGGAAAGTGTGAAGTAGTATTCGTTGCCGATGACATTGCTTGTAATTTCACTATTCACATCTTTGTCTATAGACAATAGGTGGAGGTTGTTAGTTGCAACACCCATGATTGACTCAGTTATCTCATCAAAAGCAGTAACTGATTGAAGTTCCCCTGTTGGGTCCTTTAGATCGATCCTGAGTGCATATCTATACTCATAGTTATGAACTTGTATGTTGCAACTCGAATAAAACCATGAACCATATCCATGCTCTCACACTTTTTTCCTACATTTTTTGGCACCTTTTTAAGAGGACATGTTGTGTTAAAAAAATTGTCCATACTGATATTTGTGATTTCTTTGAACTGAGGATGACATATTTCAATTTGTTGATTTCGTGGTATGTCTCTTTTTTCAGGGAAAGTGTGAAGCAATATTCATTGCCGATGACATTGCTTGTAATTTCACTATTGCATCTTCATCTATAGACAATAGGTGGAGGTCGCTAGCTGCAACACCCATGATTGACTCAAATGTCTCATCAAAAGTAGTAACTAATTGAAGTTCCCTTATTGGGTCCTTTAGATCGATCCTGAATGTATATCTATACTCATAGGTCTAAACTTGTACGTTGCAACTCGAACAAAACCATGAACCATTTCCATGCTCTCGTACTTTTTTCCTGCATTGTTTGTCACCTTTTTGAAGAGGACATGTCGTGTAAAACAATCTGTCCATGTTGATATTTGTGATTTCTTCAGTAACCATGACCCATTCATTTCCCTCAGTATTCCCCATTTGTACGACCTACAAAATCATTGTTACAGAGGTCAAGCTTTTTAGAGGGCCCGAAAATTTGCTTGTGATAGAGGGCATCAGATGGGAGTAGTCATCAATATCAACCCAACCATGAAGTGCAGTAGTTTCTAAAATTGGGGGGTTGACGTAACATTTGGTACTTGAAACAATGTCAACTGAGGTCACATCAAAACTGGAGACACGAACAACTGTCAAGGCAAGGACCGGAAGATGTTGTATACAAAGAATGTCTTCAAGTTCTTTGCTTATCTCATCTAAGTGTTGTCCCCACAAAGTGACAATGAAACTGAATCCTGACATGTCCTTTAATTGTAGAGTTCTTCTTTTTGTTTCAGATTGGTCATGCCTATGAATAGTTGAGAATGATGACATCGCAAAAAGAATCCCAATCAAATCAACAAAAGAACCAACATTGTTTGCAGGTATGTCGTTGATTTTGGTGAAGAGAAAGTGATGAGAAGGTAGTGTATCCTCATTTGCTATGAGAGGAGTTATGGTTGAGGAAAGTTGCAGGAAAATATCCAAAGTATTGTTCAAATGGTTGTAACATAGCTTTGCATCAGCAATCCTCCCAATCCTACCATTTGAAATTGTATGTATGTAAGATATGTGTTAGCTCAACTCAGCCTGGTTCTTATCCTTGAATTTGATGCAAATATAATCTCAAATCTATAAAGTATAGTAAAGAAATTGTGTGACACAAAGAAGTCCTTCTCCCCACTAATCTTCAACTCAACATATCCTAGACAACCAACATTGGTAGGAATGCCTATTTAGATGGAATTTAAAGCCTGAAAATTCAAAGAAACAAAAGAAATAATGAAGAATAGACAAAATTATAAGAAATAGTTTGGCTTGTACGATTTTTCTCTAGATACAATTGAGTGAAAGTGTTCAAACCTTGAATATTTACAATTACAAAAAAATATAGAAAAGTACTGAGGGGTGGATAGAAATGAATATAAATGAGTATTGTATTTTACAAGTTAACATGCTAATGGTTTAACCTAAATAGGGCTTACTACTTCAATTATGACAAAACAATCCAAGCTCAACCAGAGTGATGAATTCCTTTGGAGGGCCTAGTCTCTTTAAAATTGTGATCCAGAATATCATTCACACTCAATAGAATACTATTCCAAGTTCTTCATCCTTGGGAACACAGTGAACTCTGAAGATTTAGATAACATTTTGTACATCTAACGACAAGGAAACATGGCCTAAACACAAGGAAAGGGCAAGTGGATGGAAAATATGGCACTATTCTTTCCCCAGATTATTGTAAATAAGTAGATGAGCCCAGTAGTGAACTTGAGTTTTAAAATAAAAATTCATCAGGGGTCACTGTGTAGAAGGTTCTCATAACAATGATTTTTGTTAGCAAGAAACAGACTAATCAAGACAATGCATTTGCAGGATAATTCAACACCCAATCTTTTACAAGGAATAAACGCTTTGCATATACATAGCTACAAGGAGATTTTGTTACTTGAGATCAATTACTCACAAGAGGAAAGTTATGTAAACATCTTTAAGACTTACTAATACAACAATGCCATGTTAGAAACAATAGTTTAGACAAATGGTAGTCTAGAGATCTAGAACTCAAGTACCAAAGAAGAGGTTCTCCTGTGCACAGTTTGATGTTATATGCGATACATTGAGCCAGTGTATCTACAATCCATGAAGCTCAATATATAATGAGGGAAATGTCTCGTAAGGAAGGGTATATGATCATCAACAAGGTTAGTACCCAAATAAACCTTGAAAGAGACGGTTAAAAAATATTTCTACAAGGGGTACTGGTAGGTAATGGGAAGTGAAGGTGAGCCTATTGTTAACAAGTTGTTAGATATTTTCTAAGAATCTGGAAAATGGAGGAATCCTCTTAGATGCAATAGAGAACAAATTAGGCCTTGGGTGCTTATGAAACCCGCCCTTACAAATTAGCACACTACCATCATAATTGTATCTAGTTGTTTTTGAAAGATAAGCCTTGATTTTGAAGAAAACATTGAAAAAGATCATGACACTTGCTGAGAACAGTTCTTCATATTTGCCAATGAAGTATTAGGAAACAGAAGGATTATTCAAACACCAAGACCAATACATTGGTTACTGCATATGAAATAAAAATAGAAACTCAGACAATTACATAGAACTATAAAAGAAGGTGACTTATGCTCCGTTTATTGTATAGACAAATGTTGCCCATCAAAATATTGATAAGTAATTGGTGCTATTATCACTGGTATAGGTTTCACACAAGCTTTCTTTTACCATTAGGTTGGGAAACAAAAGTTCTTAATTGTATTATGATTGTATTTTAAAACTATTAAATATGGCTAGTGAAAAGGAGGCATTTCATCAAACACGTCGGATGCCATGTTCTAAATCTCCCATTCTAGCATAAGCTGGGAGGATGTTGGAAAAGATTGTGGAGTCCCCTGTACCCTTGCCAATTGCATTTTTCATAAAGATGTGAAGGCCTTTCGAACACAACCATTTTTTTCATCTCATGTGATAAATGAAGTTCATGAGGTCACATTTGTTTCAGGCATTTAGTCAAACAATTCACATGGCACCACTTTGTGTGATGGAGGACATGAGAATTGGTAGACAATGGACACCTCTGATGAATAATCTTCCAATGATCCACTACCATGGCTTTGATTGAAAATATGTCTGAAATGTTTGAATTTTATGTGGCTTTGATTGAAAATTTGTCTGAGCATCATGAGAATCTCTGAGCGAAATAACAATCTCAAAGGCGCCAACCAACAATTTCACCTTGCTCTCTTTGCAATGAGACAACTTGGTCACCGCCTCTTCCATAACATGGTCAATCAAATAATCCTTCCTTTCTTGCATTCCCTGATGCCTCAAATGAACACACTCAGGTCCAGGGTTCGAGTCCCTAGACTCACGAACGCTTCTATTTCCCCTTCTAAACTTCATCTTTACATCTCCCACACTATTATTATTTGCTTCCAGGCTTCTCGGAGTACCGATCTCGCTAAATTGATTGCCAGAAAATTCTTTAAAAGAAATTTCACTCACCTCGCTGCCATTTTAAATAGAATTTGATGTATTTTCTGGCTTGAAGGGAGAATAATATTGCCGGAAAAATTCTTCCTCGGATTTGTCGTCCAAAATATGGCAGCTGTAGTCTTCAAATGCCTGGCTCAACAGATCGCTGCTCAGACTTTCAAAAGCCGCTAGCAATGAACGAGCTACAGAGGACTGCCATCTTATGTTGTCTAATATGCCCTTATTATCACAGATTTTTGATGGGGATCGAAATAGGGACCTCACAACTTTGAATTTCCCTTCAAGAGTGGTACTAATATTGGCTCTGGAAGGCTTGTAGGATTCACGGCTATTGATAGAATTGCATGAGCACGGCCATTGACAGGATGCATTGGATTTTAATGGAGAAGAAAGAGATGGTGGAGTAACACACATAACAACCGGCCTCGAGAGCCTTTCCATTTTGGCACGGGGGGAATCCATTTATATATCTGGTGGCATCTTGCAGACAAACGTAAAAAAAACTATTTAAAATGTGAAAACGTCCAGACGGCCATCAAACCGTCAACTTTAATATAGTCACAAAAATGTTCGGAGGTCCTTTACCATAGGGGGAACTCCTTCAGCGTAAAAAGCTAAAAGTCAATATATTCTATATGTTTACCATGGATTAGAGATAAGACAAGAGAAGGCTACAAAGAAATTGAGGATTAAAAAATTGGCATCTTGAAGTTTATTCAACTTTGAAATGGCCTTAGATGAATAGTTGTTATGGATGGACACAAATCCTTTGCTGTATTGAAGCATACTGTTCCAGACTGTAGATAACCAGGATGGCACTCAAAGCGCATATTATTTAATTACAGAAAATTTCTAATACCAATTTTTTATAGCTCTCTCAATTGCAATTCCATCTCTGCCATAACACTCTTAAAATACTTTTCTGAGTCCACGTAGACATGCATAGGTCATGCCCTTTAGTTGCATACCTAAAAGCCTAGTTTCAAACATATGATAAGCATAATCGTCAAGGTTTATTTATTTTCTTACCACTACTGTAGCCCCTGTATTAGATAATAATTTCCATTCAAGGAGAGGAGTGCTACTGATTGCTTATGATGATGAGAATCATATTTCTGAGACGTAATAGATTCCTTGAATTGCCCAACTTGAATGCTCAACTATGGAACTCCATCTGTATCATATGAGATTAGAGCTCGAGTAAAATTTAAGAAATAAAATATTAGGGAGAAATTTTTGATTGAAGATTACGAATCGATATCTACTAATTACACTCAAAAACATAAAAAAGAGCTACAATGAAACCATCTAATTTAATGGAGGCTAAAATCAACAACATATTTTTCATAGCATAGCGCTGATCTAAATAATGTGAATTCAAAAACTTATATGTAAGCAATTATACCCATTCAATTTCCATGGGCCTCTGACAGTGCCAGTCAGCAGATACGGATCAGAACCGGTGGGGTTGCCTAGATTCATCAAATCAAATCAGACTGAAAACAAGAACAATGAAAAATGAAATTTTACCAAAATGATCAATGAAGACACCAAACTGCGCAATTAAAACCTCAAAATCTAAATTAAAGAGTGTGTTTATTGCAGAACGCAGTAAACGGTTGAATCGTTTTTCATATAAATATGATTTTATTTTTTTGTATTTATCTCTCGAGAGTCTTTGAATTATTTAATTTTTATTTTTATTTATTTATTATTAATGAATAATTTAGCTGTTTATTATTAATAATAATCAATAATCCAGCTGTCAATCATTAAAATATAACAATTGTCAACCAATGTGTGGAAAAGTCTGCAGGACGTGTTTTGAAAATGATTGAGTATCGGCCTAATAAGAAATATAATGATAATAATTAATTTATGAAACGGGTACTACATTTGCAATGCTACATTAATTATGCCGAAAGGCGTGTTCTCTGCGAGAATGCGCTCTCCCGTCTGACGCGGACAGAGACAACAACGGTGTAGATGTAGTGGTCGACGATACACGACCTGTTAAGCGCCCTACATCTGGCGACCAAGAACAGGCGTGAGGAGAACAAAGGAATGTAACGCTCAGCCATAAATGCGGGAGATGGGCCGGGATTCGTTTGTGCAGGCGGCCACACCTCCATCGTCATGATGAACAGGCGAGTATGGTCGCCCCTGTGCGATGCAACTCATTGGTGTTTTTAACTGGTGGGTGATCAGGGTTATTAAAAACGACATGACATTTTTAGGGTTTCGCCAAGGATTTTGCTGTTTGTAATGAGGAGTGTCTTTACAATCCGTTTTTATTATTCTTTCCCTGTTGAGTGTGCTTCGACTTGGAGACTGCGTGACTGGGGGAAGATATCCAGCATCGCAGCCGCGATTTACAGAAGAGGGTAATTATATTTTGCATCTTCTATATCTGTAATGTTTAGGGTTTCTGGACGTTCACGTCTTTTTTTGGATGGTTCTTTAGGGTTCGAAATTTGGCTTTCGGATTTTAAAACATTTTTTTTCCCTCGCAGGATTTTTGGGGTTTTAAGATTTTCTTGCTGTCGTAATACTTTCTCTACATTATTACTATGTTAGATATGGATTTATGTTATGTTATGCTATTTATTATCCAAATCATACACGGTTTGGTACATGGAAGAGTTTTATTGAAATGCCTTTTAAATTCTACGCGGATATAGATTTATGTTATGTATTTTATCGTACATCCTGGTAATTATCATTCGAAATCATTCACGTTTTGGTACATGGATGAATTTGTTCGAAATGCCTTTATAAGTCTACCGAGGATTTTGTTTTGTATCTTTTTACATCGGCATACAGAATATTTTGCTATTGTGTCCGGTGTCCTTGTATTACATACCTTAGTGGCTCGGGATTTTAAATATCTCTGTTAATAAATTCTGTGTTATGTAGGGCAGATGAGCCAATGCTTTGTTGCTTTTGTAAGTTACAATGTACCCAAAGGACTAACAAGGATTTAGGGAGGATTTACGATTTATGTATTATGAACGTATACTCAGCCTTGAACATTAAGTTTAGGGTTTGCTATTGCAATTTATATTGCTTCAATTCTCTTTTCAGCTTTTTAGACATTAAAAGATTCAGTCACTTTCCTAAATTGATATCTTTGTATTGCACCGTGGTTTTAAAGCACAATTTGTGGTTATTGTGGCTTGCGTTTGTGTAGGATAAAATCGTTATCTTCCAACTTTATCTGATTTGTAGTTTTTGACTCTTTGAGCTTTATCATGTTTGATATTTCTATGATTTACAATTTTCCAGGTTCTTGTAGCTTCAGTAATTAATTTATATGCTGGATTTATTTATCGTCCTAGTTATTGGGTCTTCAGCACTTCGCTTTCCGGTAATTTCAGTAACTAATTTATTTGTTGGATTTTTTATTGTAAGGTTATTGGGGCTGCAGTCCTTTGTTTTCCGATAGTTTTATTGACTACTGTACATGTTGGATTTATTTGTTGTTGTGGATATTAGGGCGACACTTATTTGATATTCACGGATGATTGTTTTTCAGTTTTCTACAGGGTTTCAGAAATTGTAGTTAGGGTTAATGAAACTTCTTAGTCGCTAATATTTATGTACTATCGTAGTTAATGAGTAGGATGTAGATAGAAAATCCATTAAAGAGTAATGACTGGAAGATTAAAAGCTGTACTTGATTATTTGTTACTTGTGTTTATCTATATGAAATATAAAGTTAATGTACTGTAATATCAGATCAGTACCGTAAGCGTTAATTGCAGTTTCTAATGAAATTGTACTTGTTTTTCAGGCAAAGGATATTCCCCTATTCATCCAATTTTTTTGGTTATTTTAAATTTAATTTTTTGGTTACCAAACACCCATAAGTTGGCCATTATAGGAAACGTGGATACATCCGGTGCATCCTTTGCTTGTATTAGACCCAATAATTTAATAAGCATTATCACCTCTCTATATATGTATAAATTTGCACCCACTGTTTTAGCCTCTACAACATATGAATCTTTCTATGAGTTTTGCAGATTTACAAGAGATTCTAAGGGTTTTAGCGATGTTTAATTTAGTCAATTTTTTTTTCTATCACTTGTGAACTTTGAAAATCAAGAAGCCTTGCTTTCTGAAACTTCCTAGCAATATTTCCTTTTGTAGAATTATTTTTACTTTTGAACTCCAAAAAATAAGCTGCTTTTAGTATGTCCCTTTGCATGTCATCTTTATCTGTTCAATTATGTAAATTGGTGGGAAATTACTTAAGCTGAGAGATTGTGTTTATTTAGTAAATTGTGCATACAGTGTGCTTTGAAAAAAATGACAGTGTGCTTATTTATCTGATCCAAAATACCAAAAACCAAAAGACATCATTCCTTCTTTTTTCATCGCTCATTTCCCCCGGTTTCAAGAAATCTTTTTGAGCTCTTCTAAGTAACGTCAAGTGGTTGTAGCTGTGTGCATTTTGTAAGTAAATTTTTCTATTTTCAGCACTGCATATTGTTTGATATACTTTCAGCTAGTTACTACTTTAAATCCCAAGTGTTTTTACTGGGCTTAACTAATAGTTGGTTGTGGGTTTAATAAATTCTTGTATAATGGTTCACATCAGCTTTTATTATTTATTCCTATCTATTGTCACAATTCCTATGGTGTCATCATATTGTTGACTGTAATTTAGATGAGGTGGCAGGATTCGGTGTGTGCTGAGGGGTTTTAGCCCCTGGGAAGCCTCATCGAAATGCCCTTTGTTGGGCATTTGAATGCTCATTGGAAAGGTTTTTAAAGCTGCCTACCAAAACAGACATCTTTCCATTTCCAGCATTGTACTTAATGCGGTTCGAATAGCATCTATGCATTTTTTCTTTTTGCAATTTTATTGTTGTTTGTTGCTTGTGGGTTTACAGCAATGAAGACTCACAGTACAGTTGTTGTTCCTCCGCACGGTGTGACAATCACCACTCCGCACTTGGAACGAGAAGATTCTTTCAACCGGACAAAGTTTGTTGTTAATGTGCTCCACTGCAGGCAACCAAAGACTACAAAACCTATGATCGCCGGGATGGTTAGAGACCTTCTTAGGTTGCATCCTTCCTGCCCTCTGTATCTTTCCAAGTTTCGTACAGCGGGCTTCAACTCAAGGGGGTTTGGACTTGTATATGATCATCTCAAAGATGCTGTGAAATACGAACCTAGTCACAAACTGAAAAAGATGGGCATAGCTGCAAACAAAATACATGCTGGAGGGAAAAAATCACATGCCGCAAAAAAAATTGCTAATGTCAGCAAGGGAAAAAAACGAGAAGCCAAGAAAAAATGAAATACTTTCAGGACGTACTCTGTTAAACTTATGTACATAAGTGTGCTTTAGGTAGCTATATATTAAAAACATCTACTATGTTCTCTTTTAGTTCCTCGTTCGAAATAACAGTATGTTATGTTTTTGATAGCTCTTGCTCGCCGGTCATGAAAATTGATAAGGGTTTTTATTGTAAATCTATTGTCCTAGACTTCTATACACTTCGAATCTGTGTTTTGGAGAAATCAGAATATGAATCTGCCTTTTGTATTGTTCGTTGATCTCAAAATACATAGGATGTTGGGTTCTACTTCTAACAAGGTTTCAACTTCCTTTTGTCTTTTGTATTGAGGAATTTCCCTTGTTTTTGGGAAAGAAAAGGTACATATCGTTTTAAAAAAAAGCTAATGCTCAGATTATGACAACAGTATTGCCCATAACTGGCATCTCTTGCTTGTTGCACTTTCTTGTAAGCTCCCAAAAACTGTGGGATTTAGCTCAGATTTCATATACGCCATTCTTGATTTTTTTTCTATACTTGGTTGCAATTAGGTGTGAATATGTATGTGGTCTGTTTTTTGTTTATCAAACAAGCGTTTTGTTTTATGCATGAATTAGATTTATGGATATAGGCGTATCTAGAGGGGTAATAGGAGTATTAGATATGTATACAAAGATTCGCAGCAATGATGAATTGTGGAACTATGTTTATTTGTGATATTTATCTTGGCTGTGTTTTGCTTGTATCCAATGAGCATTGTCTATGCATGAATTACCTATATGGATACAAGGTCTCTGCTAGATTAGGAAAATTAGATACAGATGTACCTACAAGTGGAAGGGATGATATCAAAAATTAAAATTCAAAAATTTGAAGCAAGAATGAAATCTCTGCTGCCTCTCTGAGTCTACAGAAAGCTGTTGCCTCTTGATTGTTCATAGTACTTAAAGATAAGGGAGCATAAGCCACTTTTCATCATGCTTTTGGCTGGCTGAATGACAGTGGGACTTAGAACCTACCAAGCTGAGCTCTCACCTAGATCAACAGCTCCTTTAGTCAACACTTTGGATTTGAGTGCTCCTTGAGTCAGCAGCTTGCACTTACTTTCTTAATTCTGTTATAGCTGTTATTGTATATAGTCATTCGCTTTATTCTTTTAATTAGGGTCAACACAATAGGATTGAGTGCTACTAAATGGTGGAATGCATTCATTGATTTGTTTACCCATCCTTGTCAAACCTTTCTATGCTATATCTTGTTATATAGACACATTTTTGCTTCAAATCTATCTAGACTATGGAGTTCCCTTTAACAAATAAAATTTCCTTAGCCCAAATCCATATACAGTTGCCAGCTTTTGATTTTGCTCTGATAAGATAATCTTTAGAATGGTGATTTATCTCTTTCTACATCTATTTAATGGTCAGGCAAACAAACATATAAATAAAAGTAACATTTTCTATACCATAAATTTTGCAAAGTCACGTTAAGGTCTACTCGGTGATTTAAAGTTTTTTTTCTTTTTAGTATCGTGTTAATGAATTTTGTTACATCGACAGTTTTTTGATTTAATATTTGTAATGCTATTTGTAATTTTAAATGCCTACGAGCATTAAAATTTTATTACTTTAGATTGACTTGGTGGTATGAGATTTCATTGATTTGTGCTTTTATTTTCTTTTTCAATGTGTAGTAGTACTTGATATTGTATTGGAATTAATTATTAATCGAAGGTGTTTTTGTGGTTATTGTGATCTGATTACTTTAAATCAACTCAGTTATGCGATTCATTGAATAATGATTTTATATTTGTTTTACAATTTGTACTTGATATAACACTGGGAGTTTTATTATTGATTAATCTATATGCCTTTAATAACAATATTTTTGATATGTTTTCAATGGGCCAAGTGCTAGGTCTGTGGCAAATCAGAATCAGTATTAGTCTAAATTATTCGGATGAAGACACCTTCCCCCAGCATTTTCACTCTAAACTTCAATGATGCTGCAAGAGGCAATCCAAGTGCTTTTGGGGTAGAGTATGTCATCTGGGACTGTTCTGGCTCTACTATAAGAGATGCTGCTCTGAAGATGGTTGATGAATCCATAGTTTGCATACTTGTACGAGGCAAATACTTAAAAGATCATTAAAAATTTGACTCGGCAATACGTAACATCTTCAAAAATACCTAAATGTTTTAAGAAAACATAAATTTTATACGAAACACAGTATTGAATGAGTATTGATGAGTACTCACCACGAGTATTGGTGAGCATGGGAAAGTACTCTCCACAGGTAATCTTGAAAAACTTGCCTAGATTCACAAATTTTAATGGCAAAAATTCACTATGGAATTATTTGGGCGAGTACTCTTAAGCTTGGTGAGTACTCGCCAAGTTTGTAAACATTAGACGAATCAAATAATAAAGCTAGAGCTTAGGATCTTCTGTTGGGTGTCATGGACAGGTTGATTCTTAAAGGGGACTCTACGAGAACGTTCAGTGCAAGATTGAATTAAAATATCCGATCTTACAAGTTTTGTCCCGGTTGTTTATCGTAGAGGCCATCTTGTCCAAATGATATGTATTTTTTTGCTTCATCCAATTTGATTTAGAACTCTGCCACTAAAAATTTCCTTTTTGTTGACCTAATACTATTCTATATTCAGCAAGCTCTTTTAGCACGTCATTTGGTATTCCTGCCTGTACCATATTGTATAGGATTTATATGTAAAAGATATAATCCTTATTGATAAGATTCCCGTAGAAAAGATATGATATGAATCGTATAGCTTCAAAAGTAATGTATTGTTGTTTGTCTCTCCATGTATTGAGCGGAAAAATAAGAATTGACTGGGAAAAATAGACCCCTGTCAAACAACCCACCAATCGGGTTAAACGTATTTTCAAACCCAGAAAAGAACATGGAGGGCAGCCCATCCTGCACGGATTTTCGGCCATGTCATTTGCTTGCACAATATGTTTTACTTTCTGTTTTACGCTTGTTAGAATTTGAAGTAATAAAGTATTTATAAAGCGCACTTATTAGCAATGTAGGATTTTTACATATAACATAGTTCGGGTAGTTTAGGTTTAGAACGTTATAAAATACTTGGTCATGTATATTATTATAGTATATAGACCTTGAGCCACGTGACATAGAAAGGTTTAGTTTTAAGTTATATTAATATAAGTTAGTACATAGGATATTTTCATTGTATGAAAAATATAATAGTGTATATATAACTAGCAGTCGCACGCGAGGTGTGCGACGATAACGTCGAAAGTTGGAGATGGAAGTGAGGTGAAGGAAACTGGAATATATAAAAAAGGAGTATGATAAATGCATGTGGGTAGACAATAAAAGGAGGAACAAGTTGAAATGGATATGGAGTAACACAATAAGAGATGAGAAGAGGAGCATCATATAGAGAGGGAACCGGCATTGTGGCTCAAGATGCGAGAAATGAGAGAAGGGAATGAAGGTGCAGAGGAGATTTCAGAGTAATGAATCAATGAAAATGGAGGATAAATATGAGCAAACGACAATGAGGGAACTCTTGATATATCCATGAAGGTTAGGCCTTGTCTTTCCGTTCCTCCAATGTCTGTAGTGGCTCACTGTAGAGTACACCCTTGAGATTTGTGTATTGAAAATGCCCAAGCAATTTTTAGTGGTAGTTTATTTCGGTTTCCTGTGGAAAATGGTGGAATAGGAAGATGGAAGGTGGTTATTCACGAAAACCCTTATATAGACATATAACAGCAATCTGATGTTTTAATTCAAAAACACTTACAAAAACATCAACCCTTTAAACCATATATTATAATTATTATAGTTTGTTGGATGCTCACAAAGTGTTTGACAATTAGCCGAATTTAATCATGTGTTCGTATTTCTATTAGCGTTCGATTTTACACTCAACGAATTTGAACACAAATTCCTTTGCATACTTTTTACTTTCCTGCAAAAAAATATTTAGAAGAAGATTGCCCACTTTCCAAATTCTTTTCGCGGAGTTCACTCTTCGTTTCATACCATACTGAGTTAATTTTACAGACCCTGAGAATTTTGTGGTTTGCTGTAATTTTGGACTGTTCAAGAAATTTCAGTAGCTTCGTTTTAGTCAGCAGTCTTAATGCATTATGTCCCGCAAATTGTAGTTTAAATTAAAAAAACCTTATGGCGCTATATCATTTAGAAAATTAGTCATCTACATAAACCTTTTTATCTTTCTTACACTTTTTTTGTCGTGCCACACATACTGTTGAAGCAAATAATTGTTTCGTTGGGATAAATGTAACCGTTAAGGTTTGTATTTATTTTTGTTTTCCACCAAATTTATAAGTATTGTGGTGTGGGCTTGTTCGCTGTGCAGGCACGCATATTGTGTTAGACAACAATCTTCGTCATGTCTGCACTTTTGACAAATGGTGGCATCTCCATGTTGATTGAGGGGAGTGCAAATGCAGAACCAATAGTCCAACTTCTCAACATTTATCCCCTTCAATCTACGTTGAACACCGAGCTTCAACATCGCGTGCATCTCTCCGATGGTGTGCACTTTCAAATAGCTCTTTTGCCCTCGAAATTTACAAGCCAGATTTCAAATGCTCGGTTACAACACGGAACCATTGTTCGCTTGTGCAAAACCCTTTGCAGAATGATAAAGCATGAATTGTAAGCACCCATCTTCCTTTGTGCCTGTATGCTCCACTTTCGTTTCTTTTATATACACTGAAATTTTTGTCCCTTTTTACTTTCATCCTTTACAAGACTGTTCTTGTCTCCGACTTGGAAGTTGTGATACAAACACATCCACAAATTGGTGCTCCCACTCCTCTTCCTACTAGTGTCATTCGCAGAAAGCAATCAAACGATGATGCACACCATGGAGCCATCGGAAGTATGGTCCCGCAAACACCTCCCCAGAAGAAAATAGGCCTGCCTAACAATTCACAAATGCCTCTAAAAATAAGTGCACTGAATACAACCATGCGTACATGGTCTATTGAAGGTCGTGCCCTTGGGAAAACAACACTAAAGGAGTATGCTAATGCAAATGGCTCTGGCTCTTATTTTGACTTTGATTTTGTGGACTATGAAGGTGGGGAAATACGCATTACATGCTTCAATGAAATTGCAGCAAAGTTTTTTGGACAAATTGAGGCTGGAAATTTATACACCATCACGAATGGAAGGATAGGGAATGCAAAACCAGGTTACAACCACCTTAACAACGAATTTAAGATATTCATACAAGCTTCTTCCACTATCTCTCTGTTGCTTTTCAATAATGCCACAATTCCTTTGCATAACTTTCACTTCACAGGAATCAAAGATATACCTGCAAAACCTGTTGGTTCCTTCATTGACATTATTGGCATTGTTTCGGCAATCTCTCCTTGCTCGACTATCCGTAGATGAGATAACAGTGAAACTAAACGAAGAAGCTTGCAATTGAAGGACATGTCTGGACTTAGTGTTACTGTAACTTTATGGGGCCAGCATTTATATGATCTTACTCAAGAACTTGAGGAGTTCCTTTCTATTCTGTAACTCCCAGTATTGGCTTTGAAGGTGGCACGTCTTTCAAGTTTCAACGGCGCTTCCATAGACACTGTCTCCAGCACAAAATGGTTTGTTGATCCTCAAATTCCTGAAACTAAAACACTGCACGA
>JAHRHJ020000286.1:0-85828 GCA_019776745.2 Taxus chinensis | reverse complement strand
AACTCAATAATCTCCAACTTGGAGATAAATGTTTGAGCTTGTACCTTTACATTACCATCCTCTACATACCATGAAGACCAACTATTATTTACATCAACAATTCTCTCAAAAATAGGAAGATTAAACCATCTTCTAAAACCAAGAAGATAACAAACCATGACTTACCATATACCTCCACGAAGCTACTACTGATCCATGATACACGATATATCCATACATCAAGCTCCCACTAAATCATAACGCCAATCCTCTCATATAACCAAGCCACCATGCCTAACACACTTGCAAGAGCTTCCACTCAAAATAAAATAATGAGCTTTAATCACAACCATATCCATACATTTAAAACCAACCATGTTCTCCAACCACCTATCCATGTCTCCATGCAACCACCAATGTAACTGACCAAAGACAATTCAAATTGGAATATGCATAAGAAAAAGAAGATCCTGGGTAAAGACAACTCAAATGAGTTATGTATGCAACTAGTGGGTGATCAATCCACAACACCTGCATAACTCAAAGAATCCAAACACTATATTATGCAAATCCAACACTGCATAAAAAACTTGCATTTCTAAGACAAACATCATTAGAAAACATATTAATAAGAGGAAATACAAACATCCCCTATTCATGCTCAAGGGCATTTAAACCATGCTCATAGGCATCCATGTGCAAAAAAAATATCTGCATCATCATAGAATCACAAAAAAGAATCTATCCACATGTATAAACTCACCATGTACATCCATCCATATCACCAAGCTCTCCAAAAGATCCATGTCTTTTCCCAACTAACTCCAAGGCCACACATGAATCATGTGCTAATCAATGTTAACAACAACAACCATGCTAACGATGCTATTGATAACTAGTGAAAATACAATTAGAAATCTCATCAACATACTACAAAACCATCCAAGATGAAAGCAAACAAGGGCAGCATCAATAAACTATAATTACACACTGTTGTCACACCTGTAACCTGTAACAAACATATTTTCCTTCTTTCACCCTTCAAACTCTAAAACATTGCTCTCTCTTGTTAACCCAGCTAAACAACCATCAACTACCATCCCGTAAAGATATCCAGGCACTACAAAATAAAACTAGAAATGATGTCATCATGCACTAAACACAAAATACTTGCAAAAAAATAGTGACTACCCTCCAAAACAACTTGTGCCTCATTCCACTCTGAACAGTAGCATTCTCCTCTCACTCTGCATGCACATATGTGTCCAACCTGCAATGCCAACAACCATGGCTTGGTCCCACATAACATGAAATCCCTTGCACTACCTCTAATCACCATGCTCAAAAGCTCTAATATATAAGTGTGAAATAAAATAGATGAAAGAAAATATAAAACAAATTCCCTTCTTATCAAAGAATAATTCTACATCACAGAAGTTTGGATTTCTTATGAAGTAGTTTGAACCACCTTCTTTTCATCCATGTGTACTCAACATCTCCTAGTACCTACAACTGTTTCTATACATGAATTTTCATTAAGGATATCATCCTTAGCCTGGATACCCTTATCCTCAAGATTCCAACACATCCCAGAAATAAAATTCAAACTCACCAAATATCCATGGTGCATATTTTACTTTTGCATACAATCCAAACATAAATATTTGATGCTTCAAATGAAAGAAATAAAACATAAACCATATAGAGATACCTAAATTTAACCCAAGTCTCACCAGACTCACCAAGTCAACTTTGTCCTCTTTCTGATTCAAACATTAAAGTGATCTACTCCATTTCTTCCTATACATTTTGTGAAAGAAACTTGATCCTCTAAACTGGATAATAACCTGTCATGCCCTCTTTTTCTGTACAAACTTACTGTTATAGAGACTGGCCTCGTTCCTTTGACTAGTACCAATTCCTCTATGAGTGATGTCGGTTCACTGACCAACACTAGAACTACCACAATGCCATAAATTGGCATAATACACCAAACTAGGTGCCTACTCTGACCAAAGCTGATAGCTGTATTGAGTCACTCATTTCAAGAAGCACCCAAATCTTACACAAAACCTTTACAACAATAATACATGCAATAAAACTATGCCGAGGTGTAATACATCACCTTACTAGCATAAGGACACTCACCCCCATCTTTAACCAAAGTACTTTCCTCTTTTATGGTAGCCTCGTCTTCATTCTGTGCTATTATATTATGCCTCTCTATGAAGCTTGTGCATCTAACTACACCAAGGATTCATAACTGCTCATATATATCTTACTCAGATCTGCAATCCTAAACATGTATGTGCAACCAAAATGTATAAGAACTGCAATACCAAGATAAGAAAAACATACTATTATAACTGAATCACAGCACCCTTATGTTTACACAAGTGTATATACTTGAGCTCATGGTGTGATTAGATAACATGGGTACTATCTCCAAGTTGTGGGACTTGCTACTTGAGATAGACCTCCAGAGAAAGTTAGTTCTTGCTCCTAAACTACCTGCCACAATCTACTCTAATGCAGGAAAAACTAACTTTCCTAATCTAACATTCCAAGGGACCAAGGGAGAGAGAATGCATAAAATGAAATCCTACACTAAAGTCAGTGATACACCAGAAAAGGAGGGGTGTGAGAGTAGTCTTCCAATGTGTGAAAAATAGAAGCAAAATGCATACTAGAAGGGGTGATAACAGTTCTCCACAATCTGGAAAATGCATTTCACAACAATATTTCATACATGCACAATAATAATGAGATCCTTGTAGAAGCATAAAAATAGACACAATATTCTTGTAATGAAGGTTGAAAGGGCAAGAAGAGTGCAAACAATCACAGCAGGGGAAGATGCATCCACAAACTTGTATTTTATTGCTTCATGATATGCACAGTTCAATCTATTACAAGATAAGGGCTTGGATCACCATGCAAGGAGTCCACTATAAGGGCCTGTAACACATTGGCTTCATAAATTGATTTTGACAGAGCTTTGCTACAACAAAACTACCTCCCTTTACAATGAGCCCAACACTCCAATTTATAGAAAAATAAGAAGAGAGAGAGAGAGAGGGAAAATGGAAATCCTGAAATCTGTCCTTCAACCACTTGTAAGAGGTATTAAATGGAGTGAAATGATGTTTTGTTGCTTGAAAAAGGCTCCCCATACTGTCCCATGACTTGCAGGAGTGAAATATGATGACCATGCCTCTTTGATTGCACTCCCAACTACCAAATAAAACACTGTTATGGACCCGGCCACGTTTTATGAAAAATCTCTAATGATTTATCATCAAATCTAGTAATTTATTGATTTTTCTGCATCAGGCTCGGATCCACAATTCCAATGGTACCAATTTTGTGTGATTTTGTTGAGAAATGCAAAAGTTATGGCCTTCTGAGTGCGAGTAGCTATTTTGGGTCTGCCAGGCATTTTCTGTCATTTGACAGGAATGAGCATTAATTGACTGGAGCTGAATATGTTTCTTTTATTTTAATATATCTACCCTCATCAAAATTAATAAATCCATTTTTTTTATGTAGAGGACATTGTGCTCATTCCAGAAAGTCCAATTTTATGAAAATCAGAGCTCGGAGTCAAAAGTTATGGCCGTTTGAAGTTCATGAGGTCAAACATTGACTTTTCTCTTCCATTGCGGCTGCAGCTTTTCGAAAAATCCCTTGTCCACGTACCTGTGTCCAAACTATCCCAGATGAAAATTCTCCTACATCACCTGATTCGGCTTCCTTGTCCTGTACGTGTCCATCTTTTCGTTGACCCGTGGTCATGAGGGTCGTTGACCTCCACATTCTCAGACAAAAGTCTCTGTATGGTTCCTTTTGTGGTGTTTTTTCCGGTTTGCGCCCCACGTGTACTTTTGTCCTGGATGTCCCAAACCTACGCGAATGCACTTGAATTTTGGTCAAATTTTCTTTCGGCTTTTCGCGTCCCACGCGTACCTATGTCCCAACTATCCCGCAGACCGCCTGGGACAAAAATGTCTGACTTTTTCTTTGTTTTTCAGCCCCAAGCTTGGTATGACAACCTTAGTACTACCCGCGCTGGTATGACCCATTTCAAACCCAAAATGCTTTAAAACAGAACCTTATTTTTTGCAATTTTTTCCAATTTTTCAACTTTGGGTTTTTTCTTGGATGGGAAAGTTAGAGAGAAGCCAAGGGGACCCCCAAAAAACATGATTTTGGGCCTTGAATCAATCTACTTGCTCAGGACTGAAGAATCTGATGCATGTTATCAAAATTACCTTGAGGGGTGAATTTTGGATAACAATTAGTAAAATGCCAATTTGGATTAATTTTTCTAACCTCCCTATGAATTTGTGGTATGCCCTAGAGGAAATTGGAAACATTTTAGGAAAGTTTTTAAAAGAAGACTTGGATAAGAACGTATTTGGTTCTGTGTTTGTATGCTGTATGTGTAGTTGAAATCAATTTGAGCAAAGGATTACTAGATCAAATTAATCTTAAATTTAGTAAGCTTTTGGTGTACCCTTGCAGTTTTAGAATATGAGAATATTGGGGTGTAAATTCAGAATATGTAGAAACGGGTCATCTACAAGCTTCTTGTCCCTTCAATAAAAACCATAAATCTGCAAAAAGTGTAATGGATATAAGACTTCTTCTAGTGGATGGGGTACTTTGAATCCAGATTTGCTGTCTTCTTCAAACTTTAAGGATGATCACCTTAGAAATCCTTACTCCAGGGTAAATTAGATGCTAAAAGTATGATACAGAGAGGTTGAATATTTGAAAATCACCTGGTAGTACAGTGGAAAAAAATGGGGCATTCATCAATAAAGTTCTTGAAATCAAACTGGGATTCTGTGTTAGAAAATTTGATTGCATTGGTTAATCCCTAGTGACCTTACGTTGGTTATTTCATCATGATCATGGCAAGTGGTAAGAAGTGAAGAAGTGCCTAAAAATTAAAAAGGGAAAAATGAGCAACATTGAATATTATTTTCCATCGTAGGGTGGGAATTAAATCAGGTTTAATCATTATTTAGTATGTTTAGTATATAGTCTTTCTATTTGTGCTTATTTGTTGAAGATCACCGATTTTTGCCAGCAACGTTTAAACTTTTGGAAAACTTGAAGCCTTTTGTTTTCCTTAGGATTTAAATCACTTCTTATATAGTTGTCCCTTCAACCCACCTTATCAATAAAAAAATTTTATGCCCAAAACATGTGACTCCAATGTTAGGAGAGCTTGGTTTGAGTGTTTCATCATTTAAGGTGTAACTTTGGTGGCTAGGTGAGTGTTAACAAATCACAACTTAAAATGCCCCCCTCCCCATGATCAAGCACACCCATGGCACACTTGGGAGTCCTTGATGTAATTTTCACCTTGGAAAAATTTCATGAGGTGCAAAAAGTGTGACCCCAAGGGAGGATCCCTCTTTCATCACTTAAACACCAACTTCATGTGTTAGGGATAAGTTATGCACTCACTCTTTCAAGTGGCCCCCTCTCCATGTTTAACTATACCCTTGGCACAATTTTCCATGCATGATGCACATTTGCACCTTTTATTTCATACCAAATTTGGTAAGGTGTAAGAGATCCTTCTTATACCCATTTAGTAAGTCTTAACTCACCCTCAACCTCGGGTTAGGAATGAAGTGCAAAGGTGAGTCAAGGGTGAGTTTTCTTAACCATGATTAAATTTGAATATTTGAATGATCAATTATAATATTTTTAGATCTTATTTTTAATATAGTTTCCCTCCATTTATTTTAACCAACCATGCTCAAATTACACCATTTGGAAAACCCATGTTCAGAAACACACTTTTTCTCATATCTCACAAACCCTTGCTCCATTTTCCATAAGATTTGAACTGAAGGTTCCTTGCAAAAAAACCTTCAATTAGAGTTTTGAATGTTTCCATTAATGACAATTGATGCTATTTTTACATCTTCATTGAAATTTTCAGCCAAAAATAACTCATTTCTCAAGTATCTATTTGCAGTGACTCCAAATGATTGAAATTCCATGAGATCCTCAAAAATTGGAGCTTTCCAAAGGCCCTTTGAAATGAAAAACAAAAACTTATGAAGTGGTTTCGTTCATAATCCCTAAAACCGAACATGTCAGAAATGACCAATTTCTATTTTTAGTAAGTATTTCATGGAAAACCCCCTAAAATATCAAAGCATCCTGGTGAGAAAAGAATTTTTTCAGACATCCTTCATTTGATTTGACCCCATGGGAAATGATACACTAAAATCTTTTAATAAACTTACTGGAAGGGTTTAATTCAAAAGTTGGCTAAAATGGGACATTAATGATGGAAATTCTTAAAAATGTAAATGGGTGAAATGAGATAAAACTAGTCACATTTCAATCATTCAAACATTCTACAATGGTCCTGAGCTATTCACATCTTTCATTCAAATTCACTAATTTCACATGCCCCAATGCGGTGAGCATAAAGTGTCAAAATGAGAAAATGCCAATTTTGTCTCAAAAAGGCCATTTCAATTCATTTCACATTGGAATGCATGATAAATTTTGGATGGATTTTATTTTGGTTTCATTCTTTCTTTCCTTACTCTTAAATTTAGAAGTATTTGGTCTCATGTCTTCATTCATCATCAGTGCTCCTGTAGTGATATGAATCAAGATCATGCTTGTGTGAGAAAAGAGCATTAATTTCTCCCATGTGAATGATTGATCATGTGAAATGATGGCAGTGTCTCAAGGATCATAAATTGATTTTATCAATTTCTGTAAGTCATCCTCCAATGTTTCTCAATGTTTTACTTATCAAGTTCTCATCACTTCTCTTCTCGTGTGTTCAAGCAGTGTTGCAAAGGTTCACTATTTCAAGAGTTTTCAAAAGGGGAAAAATGTTCAAAGGTATTCATCAGAGCTCTTTTCGTCAGTGCATCATTATGTGAGGGTCATCATGGGTCAATTTTCATCTTCAACCTTCTTTGGAGTAATATTCATCGAAGGTAGAGGCATCTTCATCCATGCTTTGGAGCATTTCCTTCTCTTCTCTCCTCATTCTTTCTCCTCTTCTCTCCTCATTTCTAATTCTTCATTGTAAGAAATCATTATTTTTCCTATTCAATTAAGTGATAATATTTGTGAAATGTAAAATTCCACTTTTGAATTATAAAAAGGGGACTTATTTTTTCACATTCTAGGATAATGAAAAGTCACAAGTTGAATAAGGAACATGAAGAGACATGTGGGGGGTAGATGAAGAGAGAAATTGTAAAGCTATAAAAGGAGATGATCTCCTCATTTCAAAGGGATGGTTAATTCTTGTTTACTAGCTCCCATACTCTCTTATAGAAACAAGTGATCTTCATTTCCTCTATTCTTTTGTCTTATGTTTCCTCTCCATCTCAAATATACTCCATGAGCAATGTAAATTGTTGAATGTTATGCATTAAGAATTTGTGTTTCTGTATTTTGTTCCTTGTTGATTCTCAATGGTTTTCTTATTGAATTCATGGGTAATGTTCTAGTTTTTAATGTAATAAAATCTAGTTTTACTATTTATTGTGCAAAACCCCCTCTTTTTCCCTTCCTATTTCCTCTTTTTTTTCCCTTGTAGTTTCTACAAGAACTTTTCATAGGCATAGGGAAGTATCCCTGTGTGATCCCCAGTTGAAAGACCACCCCCAATTGATAGAATAGTGTATATAATTTCCCTGTTTTCAATAAATGGAGCTACCCCATTCAAGTAGAGGGACCTAGTCCCAGATTGGTGAAATCCCATTTTTCCACTCAAAAATTATTTCACCAACAATTTTTGCATCCACCATGGGGTAGATTTTACATATCTGTACCCAATATACAAACCCAAAAAAAGTATATATTTTAAAAATAAATATTCCAAAAAAATAAAAAAATCATTGTTGAAAGTCTAAAAGTCCCATCAAAAGAGTGAACAAAATTCCTTCCTTGAGTTGAATCAATCTTTCCCAAAAACTAGTTGATAGAAGATATACTAGATTGAATAGGTTGAGAGGAATTATTGACCCTTATATTGAGGCTTTGCAAAATCAGCAATAAAAAATTAGAGATAATCCATATTTCTTCTCTCAAGCCTCATCTCCATCTGATTCTTCAAGTGGTACACCTGGAAATCCTATTCAAACTCCTATTGATACTCCTCCTACAAATCCTCTTGATTCTCCCATCTTTCAACCACCATTGAACATTGAATTCCAAGTGAAGAAGAAAAAGAAGAACTAGAGGAAGAATTTGGAGAAGAATTTACAGAAGAGAAGAATAACTTAAGAATGGTAGAAGAAAGAGAAATGCCTCTAAATTGTGCCATGGGAAGAAACACAGGTCCACTCACTTTCCCTCAACCTATCCATGAATTACCAAGGGGATATCATAAGTGTTTTCCCTAAATTTAGAGGTGATGAACAAACTCCTAGAAGAACACGTAGAACATTCATCACAACATGTGGAGTGTAGGAGTAGAACATGAAGATGTGTTTGGTAAGATTGTTTATAGAATCTCTACAAGAAAAGGTAAATGCAGAGTGGTTCTATATCCTACCATCTAGATCCATCACTAATTGGGAAGACATCAAAACTAAATTTGAAGCAAGGTTTAAATCTACTAAATATTGTCAAGACCTCCTAGTTCAATTGTTTCAAATGAAAAAGGATCCCAATGAGACTATGAGGGACTTCGTAGCTCACTATAACATGTTTCTTAAGAGGATACCCTTTGAATCTTTTCCCTCTGATGAAAACATGAAAATATTCTTCATCAATGCTCAATTTCCTGAGGTGGGATTCATCCTCTAAAGACTTCAACCAAGAAATTTGGGCCATGCTCAAGAAATTTCCATTGAAGTGGAAGATGACCTCATCTTGTCAGGAAAGATCAAGAATCCTTCAATGAAGGATAAGGCCCAAATCCCAAAGATGAGAGAATTGATTCATTGTTGTAGAAATTGGTGAAAATGAATTGAAAATGTTGAAGAGGGAGGTTTCCCAATAAACATCCCATCAAAATCATAATAAAATCAAATTATAGGAGCACCCCAAAGGCTTTCCTTGGAGGCTCCACCTGTCAATGTAATTTGTAGAACTCAAGAATATGAAGAAGGACTTGAACAAGAAAGTGAGGACAGTGATGTCCTAGAGATTAAAGAAGTAGATAATGATGTACAAATCAGATTCTATGAATATTCAGGAGGTGAAGAAGATGATGATGAAGATGCACCTAATTTCTCATGTGTGTTATTCACCCATTCTCAGTCTCAAAAAGGAGCTTCTTCCTCCATTGCTACAAAAATAAGAAGAAAGAAGATCCTCATGTGGAAAATCTAAAAAATAAAATAATCAGTCAAGGATCTCCACTTCCACCCTCCATGGAGTCTACATTGGAGAAACCAGATCCTGTGGTAAGGAAGAGGTCATACGCTATTCCAAGTAAGTCTCCCAATGCTCCTTCTAATTCTAATTATTCTTCTAAAAAATCTAGTCCTTCAAGAGTTCTAATGTACCTTCAAAATCAGCCTTTTTTCCTAAACATTCTCCCATTTCAAGCATTCTAACTCAAATTTGTCCTCATCCCCCTTCATACTTCTCCTTTTGATATCATAGAACATGTGAACAAATCCAAAGTGTATATTTCTAAATCTGAGTATTTGCAGACTCATCCTGAACAATTTGAGAAGCTTGTCTATCATATCAAGGGTAGTAGTTCAAAGCCCAATACTGTGACTCCTAGTTCTAAAGGACTACTACCCACCCCACCTACACATCCATCGCAAAACATGATTTTTATGAGTGCATCAAATACTGATAAGATTGATCCTTTCTATCTCTCCCTTCTCATTGGAGGATACCAATTGAATAATTATATAATATATTCAGGTGCTTCTGACAATGTAATTCCCATAAAATATTCCAATTCTCTCTCATACTTACCTTGACATGGGCCAGTGGCTCTTGTTACTCCATGGAGTCAAAGGAAGTCCACTTGTAGGGAAGATCAAGGATGCATAGGTGGCTCTCATTACATTTCCGAACAAGAAAGTGTCATTTAATATCTTGGTAGTAGACATTCTAGAAACATTTGGAATGTTGTTAAGTATAAGTATCTGTCAAGACTTGGGAGGAAAAATCCAAATGAATTGGTCTTCCATAACCATTCTGGTTAAGGGAGATATGGAAAATTTTCTTCCGAGTGAAAAATATGAGATATACAATGTAAAATTTAGGAAATCCAAGAGCTAACATCGTGTACCAAGATAGCAGGAATAGGAATTATTTCATAACATCCAAAGAGGAGGATGAAATTCCTATCTTGATAGGACCAAGAATTCCTTTCTGATGGGTATTGATCATGAAGAAGAGTGGAGAAATATTGAGTTGCAAGAGGATAACCCCGAATTTCCAGATGATGTGAATCCATGAAGAAGATGAAGTGATTCTTGATGAGTTATAAACTAAAACATCAGCCAAATGCATTTGGTCATGATGAAGAGGTGTTCTCATTCCCATTCGAAGATGAATATTCTCTTGATCATGTCATCCATGAAGAAGAAATACCAACTTGTGATGATCCTTTGAAATATTTGAAAGAAGAATTTGTGCAAGAAATGTTAAGAGTTATAGAAGAAACAAAAGATCCTCAACTCAGTCTTGAACTCCTAATGCAAGCCATGGAATTGCAAGACAGGTATGAATCTAATTTTGACTTCTCAACCAATTCAAAAATTGGTCATGATGAAATAAATCAAGGTGAAAAATCTAATATCTCTCTTGAGACAATTGTTGATGGATGTCAGGATGGAAGTGAAGTTTTCTCTTTTCCATTTGAAGAGAAAAATTCTCTCAATGATTAAAAAGATGAAACAAAAGTATTTGAGTCATTTGAAGATGAGGCCTCCCATGATGAAGAAGAAATGAAATGCAATGAAATTTGGGCTAATGAATCAATGTCTCCAAATTGTTTCCTTGAATTTCAAGATGAAGATTCTCCAAATGAATGTGAAGATGAGCTTGTGGTAGTTTTGAAGAAATAATCTGTGCATGAAAACTTGAAAGTTACAAAAGGTATGGAAGATCGTGAGCTAATTCTTGACATCTTAGCTCATACTATGGGCATACAAGATATGTATGAGGCTATGCTTGATTATTCATTTGATGAAATAGAACAAAAGGATGAATTCAAGGCCTCTCATGAAAAAAGTTTCCATAAGCATGAATGTGGAAAAGAGAGATACTTGGAATATTCAAGAAATTCGATCAAAAATAAGCCTTGGGGCAGTGGTGAAATTCAAAGTGAGAAATCAGATCATGTGGGTGAACATATAAGATAATTTACAATCTGATATTAATGGACTTTCTGGGTGAAGCCTTGAGCATCAAAGGGATCATGTAGGATCACTCCTCCCAAGCATATAGGCACTCATGAAAGCACTCAGATTTCATAAGTAGTTGAGGAAAGGAGGTTACTTCCTCGAACCAGTCAATGGCTTCGCCAAACATCATCACTCAATGTTACCCATTCAGGGGTAACATATGAAGAGAAAAGTGCTTCAGTGAAAGTGGGTTGTCCCTGCATGTACCATAGGTGATTATAGGTTTTGTGTTTCCCTTTCCATTGTGTGTTTCCCTTTTTCCCTTGTTTTTTTTTTCGTGTGTTGTGTTCAATAAAGAGGTTTTGTTGTATCCATCCTTGTTATGCAATGACTCTATAGCCCAATGGATAAGGCACTAGTCCTCTTAGTGTCTTGAGATTTTATGGTTATTACTTGATTAATTTTCACTTTCTTCAAACCAAATCAAGTCCCTAAGTTAGAGCCATTTGTTGTCATGCTAAATGTCTAGCATTAAAAAATTGAAAAAAAAAATCCATGACAACTAAACCCACACTCAAAAATCCTTGAACCGATTAATGTAAACCTTCCCTTTGACCAATTCTTGACTATGTAAACCCCATAATGGCTAAGAGGGATGTGCTAACTAGATTTCTAAAGTGTGTTTCATGTGCAAGTAAGTTGGTGGGAAGCAACTCATGGATTCATTTTGATCCACTTTGCAGGAACCAATCTTGAAAGCCCAAAAAAAGGCCTATTTTCAGGACTTTTGTACCTGGTGAGCACCCTCTAGAATGTGAACCAAGAAGAGATAATTTTGAAGTCATAAAATACTCATCAGAAATACAATAAGTCCTAATTCACATTTTAAAATGCTTCAGGATATTCTACTCTATATATTTTGAGATATTGGCATGATGGTACAAGTCAAGATCCTCGATCCCAGTGGAGATTCAATTGAACATTATGGTGTTGAAAATTCAAGAAATGAGAGGGGGAGGGGGTGAATCAGTGCCACTTTAAACTTAAAAATTTTACCTTAGAAATCAAGAGAACAACCAACATATTCATAAACTAATTAGGAGATGTTATGAAAAGAGAAAAACACATCAACACATGGAGACACCAGATGTTAGGTAGGAAACCCAGTAAGGGAGAAAAACCACAGGAATAAACAATATTGTGAACTATTGTTCTTACAACAATCTCAAGTTTATGGAGCACCTACTCCATTTGAAGAAACCACTTCAACTATCCTAGCACCTACTAGATTCAATTTGCAAGCACCTACTTGCAATGAAAGCACCAATTTTTAGTTTGTGAGTTACAACTCAACTTCTTCACCAATTCATGTTGATCATATTCTTCTCATTTCTTTTATCACTTCATATGATCTATTTTTTAGCACTTGTTCATACTATTTTCTTTTTCAATACATTCTCTGTATAATCTACTGCAACACACATTATTTCATTCTTCATAGCATTTTCAACAACCACCTTTTCAAATACAAAAACATGTTTTTTATCTATCTATCTTTGTTTCTGACCTTTCATCTTCATATTCACAGTCCCTTCACCTTTTATTTTATGACCTCACAAAGTAAAACATTGAATCACTTTTCCATATTCCTACTAGACTCCTTACATTCCACACATACTTTTCCTTTTCCAAAAAACAATTGTCCTCATTCGTATATAAGAATATGACATGTTTAACCTTGTGTAACTAACAACTCTTCATCTACTTGATAGTCTAACCAACTAACAAAAACTCTTTCCTTTTCAAAAGGATGCATTATGGCTGTTACAATATTTGCCTCTCAGGTTCCTAGGTGAGCACAACATCAATTACAACCAACCCTACTAATTATTGCATTACACTACCTTTACAAAACCTCATATCACCCTTTGATCTTCCAAATTTTTCTTACTCTTCTTCATTGTCTAGATTATGACTCATAAATTTTTAGTTATTCATAAACTTATAGAGAAAATTTTGCTTTCTTCAACCTTTATGGAGATTTTGACCAGAGTTTCACACCATCTCAGTTCGATGAATATACATAAGAGGTCTCAGAGGAGAGAACCAACCCAATTTAGTATGCTCAGAACAATTCATTTTCTACTAACCTTAAAACCTTCACTCTATCAAGTTTCGAGGAGATTACCTACTTGCTCAAACATGTTCAAGAGCATTTCAAGCCTTCCAATGTTGAGGATGATCTCTACATGAATTCCCAGCATTCAAAATGACAAAGAAGTCACTAAAACCCACTTGTCAACACTGTAGAAATAATGAAACCCTGGTGTGCACGAACATGTAAACTTATGCAACTGATATCTTCTTCTATAGAGTGTGAATTTTTTCCAAACCAATTTGAGAGCCTTCTATACCTCTTGAATATCATGTGCACAAATGTTTTTCTTATAACTTTCTCCTAGGAATGAGAAACTTTAGTTTCAAGCTTGAGTAGCTCGAACATGCCCCTTGCATGAGTTTTAAAAATCCTATCATGATTTTATTTCTTCTCAAAGCATGAATTCACAAAATTATTTTTTCAAGAACTTTGTGCCATCCTCATAGAGATATCCTCAAAATTTTAGGATTTTTCATTGGTTAAAAAATGAGTTTCGAGCTTTTTTCTTCTCTAAACCCTAAATAGAGGGTTTCAACACTTGTGCTAGCTTGAGAAGGCTCGAAAAAAAATTTATAACTCAAGACTTAATGGTTTTAAGAAGTTTGTCTTCCCATAGCACCATAAAAACTTCATACATTATTTTAATACCTTATTACACCTTGAAACAATAAGAATCACTCCTAGTAGCAAGAGATGGACCTTGTAAAGTATTCTTTGAGCTATGCACCAAACTAGATCTACTTTTTAAGGCCATTTGTTTACTTTCATAGTTTGGTAGGACAACCCAACCCTATTTGAACATCTAACACCTCCTTATATAGGGCCCTTTAATTTGAAAGAAGATTTATTCATGCATAGTGACATATAATGGCATAAATGATACCTTTATATTGGTAGTCAAGTCAGAATGAAGAAACTTTCTTTGAGGTATGTTCATATACTTTGAATGGATTTAAAGAGAAAAAATAGGTCTTAACTTAGTGTTCAAGGAGCCTCTTCAAACCAAGGAATCACACTATTCATTTTGACCATACTTTCACAGCAGGACTCTATCCATATCCTAACTAGGCTCAAACTTAAAAAGTTTCAATTTCAAACTCTAACCTTCTTCAACAACCTTGAGGAAAAATTGATGAGATGAGCACCTACTTAACACTTCCAGTATGAGGAAAACATTTTCTATCCAAATCATCTTTACACCTTTAATAATCAAACTCTGTTATTTATCTAGGGATGTTATTTGATAACCATGAGATTCCATGACATTATCCACATGGTCAATTGTCATGATTTTGAAGTAGAGATTCACTTCCTTCTAAACACAATATTTTTCTCAATTCACAACTTCAAAGCTTTCCTCTTTACCACATTGTCCCTGTGAGACACCTATCTTGCATTCACTGAGAGATTTTGCACAGGTTCTGACATGTCTAATAAATGATGACATTAATGGCTTGGAAACACTATTATTCAACCATAGAGTCCTTTATATGTACAATCAACCAAATCCATTGACCTGGCACATTTCATGACCATAATTTTATAATTCCTTTGATTTCTCAAAAACATGGCTGAGAATAACCTAGAACTATATAAGAAAAATGAATAGAACTTTTCAAGTTCACCACCTTTTGACTCCAAACCTTTTGTACTTGAATTTTATTACAATTTCCTAAAAATAAGTATTCCATGACTTATATGAAGAATCCTTTATAATTTAGCACAACTAATAAGAAATTGGGGTACTCAAATCAGCCTTCATAAGAACCTGGTCTTGGAAAAAAGTTCTCTACAACCACGAACTTCATTTTCTACTTCTTAAATTTCACACACACACCATCAAGACTCATTCCTCTACCATCTCCCATAATTTTTTTTTCGTCATGCCTTCTAAATTTTCTTTTCCCATCTCATTTGCTTATGTGTACTTGTCCTATCTTCACTGCTTCACTTACACTAGGTCTCCTTCAAGCACCAAAAAATCTGATTTCTAACTTTTAGTCCTTTAAGTTCCTTGAATATAGCTTCTTTAGCCTGGATCAACCACAATATAACTACTCAAGCTCAAGCCCATGCTCAAGCTCATTTGTTTGACATTAATGATAATTTTTTCAACACATGGTAGTTACAAAGGGAGTTGGGACCTAAATCAAAATAAAAATAAAATATAATTAAACTCTCTACATTCCTGTGTGATAAGTTAGACAAAAATGCAAGTTTTTCTTTGGTGGCAGTTATACCTTCTCAGAACCGATCTTGATAAGAACTAAAAAGGGGGTAAAATTAAAATTTCAAGGAGAATTTTCTTTTGAAAATGGTGGCATTGGTTTCCTTTGATATTTTCTAGTCAAAATAATATAAATTTTTCCCATGAAACTCTTAGGGAATCTCTAGGGGTAAAGACTCGCTCTACTATGTCTATTTTTGGCAGCATTTGGCAAAGGAAAACTTTCTAAAAGCTTCCATGTCCCATTTTCACACCTTGTATGTAATTTTTCACCTTTTCACTTGGTGAAAAGGTGCAATGGGTGCAAAAACATGTGACCCCAAGGTGAGAGTGTTTCGTCACTTAAGGTGTAACTTTGGTGGTTAGGTGAGTGTTAACAATTTACAACTTAAAATGGCCCTCTCCCCATGATCCAACACACCCATGGCGCACTTGGGAATCCCTGATGCATCTTTTTAGCAGGTTCAAAAGTGTATGATGTGTAACAATTTTGTGACCCCATAGGAGGATCCCTCTTTCGTCACTTAAACACCAACTTCATGTGTTAGGGATAAGTTATGTACTTACTCTTTCAAGTGGCCCCCTCTCCATGTTGAACTATACCCTTTTCACGATTTTACATGCATGATGAACATTTTCACCTCATACCAAATTTGGTAAGGTGTAAGAGAACCTCCCGGATCCATTTAGTAAGTCTTGACTCACCTTCAACCCAGAGTTAGGAATGAAGTGCCTACGTGGGTCAAGGAGTGTGTGTGTTTAACCATGATTAAATTTAAAATATTACTTATGAATTTTTGGAGACATTTTAAAAAACTATCCTCCCTTATTTTCTATTGTAACCAGACCATTCACATACTACACCATGAAACCCCATGCCTAGAAACATACTTTTTCTCATATCTCACAAACCCTTACTCTATTTTCCATGATATTTGAACTAAAGGTTCCTTACAAAATCACCTTCAAGAAGAGTGTTTCCATTCCTCAATTAATGTACTATGATATTTTCTACAGCCCATTAAATTTTTTAGGTAAAAATACTTCTCATATTTACGGAACTCCAGTGATTGAAATCCACTGAAAAATTGGAGAAAAGGCTTAAAATGAAAAACATTCAAACTTCTATAGTTGGTTTCGTTAGAATCTAACACAGGGAGGACCACTTTATATTTTTAGTAATCCTTCATGGTAATACCTACTAAAAATAGTAATTCTAAGAAATATGTGTATTCATACTCCTCATTTCATTCCCCCATGATCAAGACACTCAAAAATTGGCAAGATTGGTAAAACTGGCTTAAATGGGGCAATAATGATGGATATTATAAAAAATATTAAAAGGGTGAAATGATCTAAAATTGGTCTCATTTCATTCCTTCACACATTTTATAATTTTCATGTTACTCACATAGGTCTCCCATTTAAATTTCAATCAAATTCTCGCATGCCTCGATGTGGCGAGCATAAAGTGTCAAAATGAGAAAATGCCAATTTTGTCTTGAAGGCCATTTCAATCCATTTCCCATGGAATTAATAATTAATTGGTAGATGGAATTGGTTTTGGTTTCATTCTTATTTCCTTAATTTGGAATCAAAAGTATTTTTTCTCATGTATCATTCATCATCAGTGCTCATGCAGTGACAGAATCAGGATCATGCTCATATGAGAAAAATACACTAATTTCTCACATGTGAATGATTGATCACACAAATGTGATAGTGTCTCAAGGATCAGAAGGATT
Source organism: Taxus chinensis (assembly GCA_019776745.2). NCBI lineage: Eukaryota > Viridiplantae > Streptophyta > Pinopsida > Cupressales > Taxaceae > Taxus > Taxus chinensis. The sequence continues at coordinate 68,398 of JAHRHJ020000286.1, read as the reverse complement.
TTCTTGATGATCAAATTCATCCTCTAATTTTCTCAGTGGTATACTTCTCAATTTCTCACTACTCCTATTTTTAGTGTGTTCAAGAAATGCTGCATAGATTCACCATTTCAAGAGTATTAAGAAAAGGCAAAGTGTTCAAAATGGCCTTCATCGGATCTCTTCACCAATGCATCATTATGGGAGGTCATCAGGGGTCCGGTTTTCATGTTTAACTTCTTTTGATTTGATCTTCATCAAAGGCAAAGGCATCTTCATCCATGCTTTGGAGAATTTATTCTTTCCTCTCCTCTCCTCTCTCATTCTTTCTCTTTTCTCCCCCTTTATGATTCTTCATTGTAAGTAATAATTCTAATCTCTCATATTCAATTAAGTGAATCTAATGGAAAAATGTTGAAGTCCCTTTTGATTTATAAAAGGAGACTTATTTTCTCACGTCCCAGGAAGAAAAAGAGTCACAAGTTGAATAATGACATGAAGAGACATGTGGGGGGTAGAGGAAGAAATGAACTGTAAAGATATAAATTGGGAGAGCCTCCTCGTTTCAAGGGATGGTTCATTCTTGTTCACTAACTCCCATTATCTTTCTAGGAACAAGTTCCTTCATTTTATCTATTATCTTGTCTATTGTTACTATGTTTCCATCTCAACTTATACTCCATGAGAATTTGTAAATCATGTAATATGATGCAATAAAACTTTGTGTTTCTTGTTGATTGTTCCTTTTTCTATGTGAATGGTTTCTTCTAATTGAAGCAAGTGAAATAATCTTGTTTTGAAATAATAAACTTTGTTATACTATTTATTATGCAAAACCCCATCTTCATTATTATCTCCACACCTCTCCTTCAAGTAATTTTCCTTCCTTGTTGTTGGGCCCCAGAATATCGGCTATGTACAAGAATGTGCATGGGCCACACATAACCTATATGGAGAAGGGAACATGGGTTGAAGGCATGCATGAGCAGGGTTCTAGTAGGGTTTAGTCAGGACACACAATGCACGTGTGTAAGATAAGACCATGTTGGGACTTAGCCATATTCAAAGTTCCAAACAGCACACGAGGAAAGCATGACCCATCTAGCATGTGGAGTGAATAAAGTGCCAGCCTGGCAGCTATAATATCAAGAATGGAATATTCCATGCATGCGATGGAAGGTTCTAGACAGGAAATCATTGCAAAGAGTGGAGAGCTTGGATAAAAGGAGGCATGCTCCATTAGAGGACCACTTGGACACTTGGCAGCTCGATCTGTTACCTCAGAAGGCATGGTACGGTGAAGGAAAAAAGATCTATATATAGAGGTGCACATGTAGTAGAAGATATGTAGTGATAAGAGAGATGCAAAGAGAGTAGTGCACTAGAAAAGAGGTGAAGCTCTGTAGAAATATCATGGAGGATTGTATGGGTTGGGATTAGAGAAAAGTATAGGAGTGATGGCATATTTAGAGGGATATGTCTATGTTTATCCTTTTAATATGAAGGACATAGTGTAGTTTCTGATGCATGACCTTGCTCTACATTATTATATGGGTCTGTTATGGCCTAAATGAATGTAATATGCTTATTGAACTCATTAATATGAATATAAGGTTTTGTTCTAAAGCATATATGTGTTCATGAGCATAATCTCTAGTGCATTTCCTTTGTGTATGAATCATTTCTATATGTTCTTTGTTTTCATTTTTTATGAATCCGATGCATTGATATGATAACTCATCCTAGGTTCTTAGAATGAATGCATGGTTCCTTCCCATTATTTTACACTTAAGTATCTGTCATAGATGATGTATTCTCACAAGATGCTCACATAAAGGAGGGGCATGGTGCCCGTACACATGGCTTGGGTGAGCATCCAATGCCCCGCTGGGTGATAGGCCAATGTGCATGGATTAGAATTTTGTTCTAAGGGTATAAAAATGACTACATCTTGGTTCCATTATCGGGACCTCTTTGTCAAAGTTGTTGTGAGAAATTGACATACATCTTGGTCCCTGTGATGCATGATGAAAATGTCATGACCTTGGAAAGTGTTGAAGCATGGTTCAAGAGCACGAAGGATGATTTTTCTCAAATATTTAGCATTGGACCTGAGTTCAATGCATGTAGATGGGTAGAAGAGAACCTATACCATGAGTTATATGAGACATTATTCTATTATTTTCCAGTAGAACTATATGAATGGCTTTTAGCATATGCATCCAGATTGAGCTGGTACTATAGATCATGCGTATGGACCAAAGATGATTACTTAAGGCTGCAAGATGTAGATCTGACTTGGATGCATGTTGTTGATCACTGTGGAAAGGAGTATTGACTAGGTATACTCTAGAACACACCATTTCTATGTATTATTTCCCAGAAGTTGCTTGAGTTTGAGTTTATGAGGGAGCCTAGAGGATCATTTTTCATGTACTATTCCTTTGGCTATAAAGATCTTGATCATTACCTTGAGTTTAGAGGCATTTCCCATGGCCGGCTAAGCTTCTCTGAGCACTAGGAGAGGAAGCTAGGGTGGAGGAAGATGGAAAAAATTGTGGCTAAAAGGAAAGGGAGGAGAGAAGGAGCTAAAGTATAGTGAAGCTCATGAAAGGGAGATGACTAGACAATGGGAGGTTACAAGTGTGATGGATCTATGGAGGCAGACATGGTGTGGGAAGGAGTTGAGGTTCATATAGAGGACATGGAACCTGAGACAATTTGTGCTACCCCATCTTAGATAAGCGCGTAGGAGAGAAGCCCCTTCGGCTTGTGATGAGATTTTATCACATGGAGAATGGAGATCCATCGGTGTGCATCTGAACCCACCTTATGACCAACCCCTAGCACTTGGTTTTCCAGATCAAGGGAGAAGTATTGTTAACCCAGTTGGTATTGGTGGGAGTAACCAATCTATGCCCAGGAGATATAATTTCTTATTTAGAACATCCATGGCTACACAAACCATTCTGGTATTTGGAGGAATTTTTGGATAAGGTGTAAGTATGCAAGGTTTTGGTATCACATCTAGGAGTGGCATGGGACACACAAGTGGAAGTGGGAAAATATCACAAACCATCAGTGCACAGTTCAGTGGGACATTGGGAACACTAGGTGTGACCACTTCAGGCCATTTTTTGGCTGCAAGAGGTGGATCTGGTGGTATAGGGGATAGAGGACCTAGTGGACTAGTGGATCTAGAGTATCTGGTGGGTTAGGAGGAATAGGACTTGGTGGATCTAGTGGATCTAGTGGAGGAGGAAACACTAGAGGAAACCAAGGCTCTAGATCAGGAGGACAAGGGATACAACCACCACCATGTAAGTATTTTTTGAGATGTATTTGCACTTACCAGACTACATGGGTATTAAGGATGCTATAGAGCATGTGCACAAGTGTGAATTACTATGGCACATGAAAGGGATCACTACCCCAGAGTGGAAGGAAAGTTATTTTGCAACAACGTTGCAAGGGGCGCGTGCATAGTTGGTATCAGAAATATGACCCTCATCAAACAGTGGTAGACTACACTGCATTGAAGAATGCCTTCCTAGTATAATTCCATATCCCAGAATTTGAACAGAAGAGCATCATATCTCTGAAGGAGATCTAGTAAGGAATTACAGAGAGTGTGTGAGAGTACAACGTGTGGCTCAAAACTCTTTTGTTAAAACTATCTTCTAACATCTACCCTTCTCAACATGCTCAATGGTTTTTTGGAGGATTGATAAAACCATTTACAAGGGAACTGTCACACAAGACTTTCACAGACCCGTGTGAGGCATTGGAAGTATTCCCTATACGTGCTGAGGATGTTGGGAGCATTTATAATGGTGTTAGCCCTTTTCTAGAGGCTCAAATTTCTATAATGGCCAAACAAGTTGGAGAAGCTGTCTATAAACTTAGCACATGAGGTTCGTAGTGGGATTTGGTGTACAGAACTATGAAGTGGAAGGGCATGCAAAGGATAGTTACCCTTGGAATTCCATACACACCATGGTGGTAGACTGTGAAATTTTCCATGGGGATCATGATGCAAGTAGGTGCCCTCTACTACAACATGCAATCCATAAGAATATTTTCTTCATATTGCAAGATCTATACCTCTATGACCCATGATACCAAGGATTATAGACTGATTGATCAGATTCATGATGCTATTGATCTTGGTGTTTGCAAACTAGTCTTGAAAGCAGTTCTAAGGATGATGATCATCGCTATGAAGGGCATGTACGATGGAGGAGTGTGGAAGAGGTTTTCATGGAGGATTTCATGGTCACAGTAACCATGATGGAGGAAGAGGTGAATTCCCATGAGGAACTTGTTATAACTATGGATCTACAGAGCATTACAAGTGTGACTGTCCTGATCTGTTGCAATGCTCGTGGTGTGGGAAGAAACATAAGTACAAAGAGTGTTAAGAGCTTTATCAACCTATGAACTAGTAACACTGGAAATACAAAGGCATTAGGATGGTGAGAATCAAGAAGGCTGATTCATAGTGGATGGTGAGAATCAAGAAGGCTGGCACACAAGTTAGGACTAGAACTTTTATTGGTGACAATGTGAGCTGAGGCCGCGCACACTAGGGAGATGCCAATACAAAGGACACTAGTTTCAAGAGAGGAAGTGGTACATGGAAATGTATCCAGACCTACTCTATCAGAAGGAGGTGTATCAAGAGACTATGGATGTGATTTAAAGTTTACAAGGTGAGATCCAATGTATAAAGGAGCAATCAAAGTAGTTAGAGCAAAGGAAGAATGCTAAGGCTCCAAAGGAGGACCTGGATGAGGTCAAGGAAGTATGTAGGATGTTAAGGCAAGAGAATATTATTCCCTTGCTAGGAGAATGGCTAAGGAAGAAGGTACCATGCACTGGAGCAGAGCATGAAAGGAAGGTTTTACATTGAAACCTTCCTCCTCACAACCTTGACTATGATAAGGAAATTACATTAAATTCAATTGTTGATGGGTGGCTTCTGAGTAATATCCTCATCAACATGGGATTAGAGTTCAATTTTCTTACCTTGGATGCATGGCATCAAATGGGAAGACCCACATTACAACCATCTTTGAATGTGTTTATATATGCAAAACAAGACAAAGGAAATTTCCCATTAGAGTCTTGAAGGATGTGGTTATCACCATTCAAGGGGCCAAGTTCACTGGGGACTTTGAAGTCTTGGCACTCACCGAGGTAGATAATTTCCTAGCATTTACTTGGGTGCCCATGTGTTATAAGAATAATGCCAACCTGCGGTTTAACAAGGGGTATATTATCTTTGAGAACAAGGAAGAAAGGGTGAATATCCATTTAAGAGATGGGAAATTAACACCCTATACTGAGCCCTTAGGAGAGGAAGTCCTCAAAAGAATCTATGTGTGCTCCATCAGAGATCCTGAGATAATTCATCCCATGGAGGGAGTTATCCAGTTTGAAGACGCTCAGTCTTTGAGTGATACCACTAGCATGGCATGTGACAATTGAGGTGTATGGGACTTATGAGTTAATTCGGTGATAGTTGAGAGGATTTGTAAAAAGGGTAACAGAAGGCGATTCTCAATCAAGCACTTAGGAGGAAAGAATGTTTGCTAAGTTACTCTAGAGGAGCATACCCTAAAATTTTCTTGTGAGAAATGAGGACTCAGTGGAAGAATGAGGATGAGATAAGGGGAATGCTTAGTTATAACCTACTCAGAACTAAAGTGCATTGGTGGGCTACACATCGGAGAGCCTCCTAGAATTACGCAAGGTAAGAGTCACATTTTCTGTAAGGTTCTCTAGGAGAAATGTACCCACTGTTGATACAAGATTACCATGGTAAAGAGACCACATCATTTCATATCCAAGTGTGTGATAAGGCCTAGATGGGAAGCGCATAAGAAGTGTAAACCACCTTTTTTATGGGTGCATAAGTTGTATTCCACCTTATAAGGCTGTGCATGTGTACACATGGTATATTCATTCAGAGATGCATCGTCAAATAGGTAATTGGCAGGAGTTAACAGATGATCTCATTCAAGCTTTCAAGTATAGGAGTACAAATCCATTAGTGGATAAGGTGTTACAAGTAATCAAGTGCCTTACGATGGGAGATAGTGTTATGGTAGAAGATAGGCTACTGGAATTATTGGGTGAGCCTTATTTGGAAGCATGCCTCAATGAATAAGAATCAAAGGAAGTACAACTTGACCACGCATGGATGGAAAAGGAAAAAGGAAAAATTGTCTATATAGTAGATGGTGAAGACATGGAAACTTTGGATGTTAACTATTTTGAAGGTACGTGTGAAGTCATAGATAGCACTAATGAGCGAGCACGCACCTACCATGAGCCCTTGAAAACAAATAAGGTTAACATTGGGATAGAGACATAACCTAAGGAAGCTATCATTGGGGACTATTGGTTAGAAAAAGAAGTTTCAAAGTTTTTCCACTGAACAGGAAAGTTTTTCCTACATGGTTATGCCTGTTGGATTGAAGAATGTGCCTATTGTGTTCTCACACATCATGGTACAAGCATTTTAGGACTTCATCCATAAATTTCTTCAAGTTTACCTGAATGACTGGACTATGTATAGATTGGTAAAAGACCATTGTGACAATTTGAGACTGATGTTTGAGAGATGTTGGCAATTGAGGATATCCCTCAATATTAAAAAATGTGTCTTTGCTACTCCATTTACAACCCTGTTAGGACATATTATATGTAAACAAGGTGTACTAGTGGATCCCGCCAAAGTTGTAGTTATTATGGGATTAGGGGATCCTACTAGTCAAAGCCCAGGGTGTGGATTCCTTGGGCATATGAGGTACTACCTGAAATTCATCAAGGGGTATGCCAAGATCACTACACCCTTGGAGTAATTGCTAAAACATGAGAGTTCCTTTCATTGGGGAGAGGCGCAACAAAGAGCATTTGACACTTTGAAGGATAGGCTTGTCACTGAGCCCATACTGTAGATACCAAAATTGCGTCACACTCCCCTTAGCATCCCATCGAATAACCAACTCAAAAACATTCACCTAACCATGGCCCCTTCCACCCCACATTAATATTAATTTAATTAATTAATTAAATTAATACCCATCCTCACAATATTTATCATTTAATTACCTTAATTGACCTAATTTCCACCTCACCTAGACACCTCACCCTAGACCTATTCTTGGCATGTTTCCATAACTAACTAATACTAAGTCTTACTTGTCCTTAATGAGCTAAGATTTGGTCTAACCCTAAAAGCACATGCCTAAGATTTCTCTAACCACATTCCCACTCATTAGAAGGGAAGCTTCCATTCTGATCCGAAGGAATAAACTAACTTGGACCAATAAATTAGAAAGATCTACCCATTTTGGTAAACCTAGGGAATCCCACCTTAACCAACACCGGTCAGACCTAAACTAATGCCAGTCAAGATGAAACCATCATCGGTTACCATTTATTCACCTTAGCAACCTTGTTTGAGAGGTTGGCACATTTTGGACCAGAGGAGAGAGATCAGAGCTACATGCAAGCAAAACCAACATCCTTTCACGCATCTAGACATTCACAACTAGCACCAGAAAAATCTAGAAGCATTTCCACTCATGGAAGCATCTCTGGGATTCACTGCTATGGTACCAAATACCATCCTTCTGATCAACTACCATTACCATTCATCCAGCCATCCAATCATGCATCACAGTAAGTATATCCCTAACCAACATTGTCTATTTCAGTTAGTAGCTTTTGTTACTCCTGTTATTAATCTACACTTTTACATGCTCATTCTTCTATCCCTTACCAACCTGTAACCCAACCATTCCTTACCCACACCATTAAATCACCCATACTCACCTATTGTTAAAGATCCCTGAACACACCTGAGACTTCTATAAACCTCCTTATCCACCCTACCATCTCTTCAAATCCCATCAAACCTTGCAATCAGATCTCTTTGAGTTTCATACACCCTGACCTTACTGATGCTGGTTACCCATAACCATTGTCAATTCTACATAAACCATCACCAGTCATACCAGACCGATGTCAGTCTCTATGTTTTATACCCTACCCAAGAACAGAGCCAAACAACCTCCTACCAATTGACCTAAACAACCCAGAATCAGACCCTGACCAGTCCCAGTACCTTGACAGTCACCTCATCCTTTAGATCCAACTATAGCCTAGCCTGTTGTGATTGATTTTCTTATTGTACTTGAATGAGATACCTAAATCATATCAACTACAATAGGATTTTACTTATATCTCAACATTAATTTGTTTTAAACAGTGGATTGATAACCATCTAGGAAGTATCACACTTCCCAGAACTAGCATATGCTAGGTAGTCCACTGTCATATATCATTTAACTTCTCTTTTGTGGTCTTGTTTTCTATTACAGGTAGTTCCTCCTAGCCAAAAGGAAGCTCTCACAATCAATTTGGATCAAGAAGTCATAAACGCATGCAACAACCTCCAACTAACCCATTTAACAGGTATTCCTCCTAGCCCATTTACCCTATCTATGTTTCGTCAATTCAAAAACACTAAAGAAAATGGTGAAACATTTTGGCACGCCTACATGGGACCCATCATTAGGGTTCTATTGCATTTTATTCATTTCTAGGTGAAATTGTGTGTTTGTTTCCCTTTAAAACTTACAAATTAATTTAATCCCCTGGTAATCCTCTCTTCTTTCTAATTGCTCTAAAAGAAACATTTCTCTTGGTGCATTTAAAATAATCATTCTTCTTTCTTGCTTTCTGCATTTAGTGAAAGAGCATACCCTCTCATATTCATCATTTGCTTCATCGAACAAATCTTTTTAGATTTTTACCAAATTGGTTGCATTACATTCTGATTTGCTGCATTTAGCTCACATTAAAATGAGGGCAACCTATATGCTGGAAGTCATGCCCCCAAGCTATGGTTGACACAAAGAATCATAGAAAGCACATTCTCTCTCTCTCTCTATGTGATTACCAAACTGCACAAAATTGAAATATACACATCTTTCCTTAAACAACATCTTACCTGGGAACACCTTTCCATGAAGGGAGATCAGATTGGTAGGTACTACCTAGCAACGTTACCTCTGTCAAGTCATTATCTCAGAGGACGGCCTACCCCCACCATAACATACCTGAAACCTCTATCCTTTTAGATATCCTTCTTCGTAGGAAGCCGTCCTCACAAAATATCTATTCTAAGTTCGTGAGTCAGTCTTCTAAATATCATAAGCTCAACACATTAAAAATCACTTGTTAGGTGTATGTGTTTTAGTGTTTGATTGACAACATTTTGAGGTGTGAGGATACACTTCTCCATTTTTCCATTCCATTGCCTTACACACTCCACAATCATAGATTGGAGAATTCTAACTTCTTCTGAGTGTGTCAGGACTTCATTACATCATCTCTGGAGACCTCTGGGTTGGTTATTTATCTCACTAAGATTCATAACAATTAGATTTTCTACATTTTCCAATTTTCACAGTAACCGGATCAGTTACCCCTTGACTATAGAATTAGAAGCCTCTTAAATAGAGATCGGTTTTAAATTCTTTTGGGTTAAATTGCCTAAAATGTGATTACATTATTTCATTTTAGGGAAGACTGTCAGGTTCCTAGTGAGTCTTTATAATTCTCTAGGCTTTGATAAATGAGTCATCATAGGGGTTGTTCATCTGGGAATTGTCAATAGTCTTTTAGTCATATACGGTAAAATATGTTCCTGTCTCACAGTAATAGGGTTTTATTTACCCCTAGTTAACCGACATCGGTCATGTCTTAACCAGCAACTCAATTAATTTATACTTGAATATTAACTGATATATTACCCAAATATCCTATAGGTAGAACTTGTTTTCTTCATTCTCACTAGAACTCCCTGTGTCATATATAGGATACAACATCACCTGATATACATTCATTCACATGGTGTTGACTCACATTCAAGCCTAATTCTTATATTTCACGTAGTCGTCAAACAACTCTACCTAGTCCTTCACCACCCTTTTTCCTGCTCACCCATAATCTAACCCTACCTAATGTGCACCATTTCATAGGTGAACTGAGTAAATTTGCATGACTCCTTGATCAAAATCCCATGGCCTTACAGCACTACCTTTCCCACTCTTCCACCCGGGACTCATCTCAGTTGATATATGGCATGCCTGTATCCAACAAAGAATCTCCTACCCTGAATTCTATTGCAATATGCATCAGCCCCTAATAATGTACTTAGTTACCTTCACCTGGATTCACCCCCAGTGGTTTCAAAGCTAGGACCCATACCCTAATGATCACTTCTAAGTCTGCAGTATTAGGAGATCACACATGTAGTATATTGCACATTCCTCCTCATTTACCAACCAGACCATAACCCCATGTGCAGGCTTCATTGTCTCACAAATATTATATTATAGTGCAATCATCAACCATGGGAGTTGGTGTCGTTCACCCCTACTCCATTCCAAAATTTTTCCTCTCCATCCCAAAACACTTAGAGCCCCAATCGTTACATAGAGTCAGTAGAGCTTATCCCACCTACATACAAGTACTGATTGAACAACATCCAAATACATATATAGAACCATAAGATACATAGATCTTTAGGTGCCAAATTCTCAAATTCATATTTGAAATCACCATTAGAATTTCAAAAACAACACATCAGAGGTTCAATACCCAAAAATTTCTTATGCCTATTCTAACAGGATTTTTCTAACACTTAGTTTCAAATGACCTCATCAATTTTATAATTGGTTTAGGATGAAACTCTGGAAAACCCATCAGTTTCAATCACAATTCATTTATATAGTTCATATATCTTAATGTAAATGTTCAATCATATTAAACCTTAACTTGTAATTACATTTATCAATACATAGAGAAATGTATATTTTGAATACTTCAATATTAAATGATTTAGGATCTACACATTTATTGTATTTTTTGTCCTAATTCATCTTCAGACATAGGTATATATCTAAATCATGATTAAAAATCTAGTTTTGATACCTATACCGATTTAACTTGGGTTACCTAAAGAGGACTATAAGGTTTGGGCCACTGAAGACTAATTTGAACTATAATTTTTAATGCACTAGTAGCCTCGAAGACCCTTCTTAGATATTTCCATCAACTTGAGTTGTTAAGATCCTTTACCATGATTGATGTTTATTAAAAATCAATTTAGGTACTCCAAGTGTCTTAGCGACTGATTTGAGCTCACTATTTACCTACGGATTTGACCAGCTCACATTGAAATTACGCTTAAACTCTCATAGACTTATTTTACTTAATTTGATTTCTGTGAACCCTACATGCAACTTTAAGTACTTTGTGATCAAGCGATGATTCACCATTTTTACACCAATTATATTTACTTAATTCTTGGTATCACTTTATTAATTAAATGTTGAAGTGTTTAATTTTGAAACATAATTAAATGACACATGGAAACTTTAGACGCTATTAATGTGTCCAAGAGATTATTCAAGACCTCTCTAAGTAATCTGTGATCCTTATGGCTATGAGTACTCTATGATTAAGGAATGTGAATGGATATTTCACCGTAAGAAAATATACTTAAAATCTGACGATCCCATCCAACCGTTCCACAGACATCAAAAAAATTCCCTTCGATAGCAGAATCTTATGTGACTTCTATTTTGAGAACCATGTTAATCATGCCATTACCCTTCCACCTATAAGAATCCATGGATACTTCGCTAAATTTGAAAAGCACATGAACTGCAAAATACTATAAGGAACATTTAAGATCTTGAACTATCATGTAACAAAAGGACTCTATTTTCAAAAAATAATTAATTTTGCAAATCACCTTCAAGAGATCTCATCCAATGATATGGTTAGATATGTCACTCTAGTGTGTGGACATAGCCCGAAGTAGAAAGTGGTAACCAAAACCTACATATGATCAAGTTGTTTTTTTGTTTCTCACGTGCTCCCTTGTTCAAATTATTAATAATGACCTTCATAATATATATTATATTTTATAGTTAAATTCAATTTTTCGAAATATACCAGACTGGGTCCTGAATTGCCAGAAGGTCCGGCATAGATGAAATTTAATCTCAATTGCTCCCCTACCTGAACATTGAGTTGAACTCAAACTAAAATTTGGCTCCTCCACCCATTTAGAGGAACCCCCTTCATTTTTAATGTAACTAGGTGAAGAGCTATTGGATAGAATTCACACCGCCTAGGTGGATCTCAAAATAAGCATACCTAGAACCTCGATCAAAAGTTAACAAAACAAGTCAACATACACCACTGCACAAGTTAGTTGACTCAAATATAGTTGGGCCATGTATGCAAAACCTCAAGAGCTCTGCATGAGAAAATGGGAGCACAAAGAGACTCTACGAATCATATAGGATATTTTATTTGGGGCTCATAATGATACCAAAGCTACAATATTTGCGTGTCATAGAATTTAGAAAATTTAAGAGTGACAAAAAAAATTGGGAATTTTTATGGATGAAAAATAAGGAACACAAAATTTCTATACTTTACATAAAATCACAATTACACGAAATGGTAACCACACAACTTGTAAGTATTTGCATGGATATAACATAGTGATGCTTCAAGATAATTAAATGGGATAATTTTAGGAAAATGAATATTTCAATTGATTCTCAATTTGGAGATGATTTTTTTCTGATCTAAGTTAGCTTTAATGCTTTTAGATTGAGACTTACACTATTTTTAATTAGCATGGTCATGATAAACATGGTGGTGATTTGATAAAGTTATTTATACTCTACATTGGGATAGTGAGATAATATTTTTTTTGAAGGAATACATATTAATAAACCTTTAGGAATGTTTTATGAGTCTAGTGTTGTTCCCCTTTTCTCTCAACTTAAGGTTAATTATGTGTTTATAAAATATCGAGTAAAGATAGATTTTATAAGTTCTAAATTAATCACAATATATATTTTAAAGTGTGCTTAAACAACGAATTACTAAACTAAAATTTTAAATACATATATTTCAGAAGAATACGAGGGACCATTTCACCTTCACCAATGTTTACAAAATCAACACACAACTGTACAATAGATAAAATATTTCATTTTATACAATTTGAGTAAAAATATAAATATAAATTATGTCTTCTCACTCAAAATCAAAATTAAATTTATTGATTACAAAGGAAAACAAGAGTGTCAATCATCAAAAACTTATCCCCACAATTCATGATTTTCCAATAGAACATAGTAGTGAAATTTAATAGATTTATGAATATTAAATGACTCAAAAATGTGCTCTCTAAGTATATAACAGGTATATAACCATTTTATTTTCCCTCTACATCTCATATACCCATGTCATCGTTGCCCACAAAGGTGCAACCTAAAGCTAAAAATCAGCTACCCTCCAATAAGGTAGTTACACCAACCAAACCTTCCATCCTAGTGGACCAACCCATTCCCCCACTTGTAAATCCTCTTCCTCCATAATCAGCCACGCATGTACCCAAACCCACATTCACTTCCCAATGTGATCCACTAGCAGGGTCCTACCCCAAAATCTTAACCAATCTCCTTGAAACTTTTTTCATCACATTACCACCTCTTAGACCGTACATCCCACTCAAACCCAAACCAAAAGGGTTTGACGAAACTAAAATCTGCACCTACCATCGTGTGCTAGGCCACAATGTAGAGAACTATAAGGCTTTAAAAATACTCTGGTCTAATTGTGTCCTTCCAAAGAAAATTTTGATGACGATGATCTTCTTGATGAGGACCCCATTTCTCCTCCACCAATTTCCCCAGATCTCCTTCCATTACCTACTCAACGACCAAAATCTCCACCCCCACAACCCTTTGACCCACTCCCGAGATTTGAGATTAACATGGTTCATATAAGAGAGTTGGCCAAACCACCACCCAAATGCCAATGCACCCTACTCATTTCACAAGGATCATATCCTCCATTGGGATTTTGTTCCTCGTGTCACTATACCTTTCATGACACACCCTCTTCATCCACTTCCCCTCAAATTAACATGGTTCACGTTACCACCCATGCTCAGAAAGACAAGGGCAAGGAAATGGAAACTAGCCCATCAACCAACCCTGTACCCAACATACCATCTACACCCATACCCAAAGTCACTATTCGAGGTCCTACATATCCTATTTCTGATCGGGTCACGCACCACACAATCCTAAAACAACTACACCAATCCCCCTCTAAATGTCTTTATATGACCTCTTTCAAACCTCATAGTCACATCCTCAAGCCCTCATGGAGGTCCTTCAATCTATTGAAGTTTTACCAAATGACCCCACACCCATAGCCTCCATCATTACCCCTCACCACGTAGCCTCTCTCACTAGTTCATTGCCTTCCTCTACACCTCCACCTACTTGCCAAGTGACCGCCCTCATCTTTTCAGATGAAAAAAATGCTTTCTTCTAGTCTAACGACCCTAACCCCACTCTTTTCATCTCCATATTTATCGATAATATATTCATACGACACGTTATGATCGATGGTGGTACTAGTATTAACAACATCTCCTCCCATACATATGACCAAATGTGAATACCTACCAATTGTATTCATGGTAACCCAGTTATGCTGCACTCCTTCAATGATGTCGTGACATTTACCCTAGGTACCATCGTTCTCCATGTTTGTGTGGGTCCCCACACTATCCCTAAAATTTTCTATGTCCTAGAAGGGGAGTTGCAGTATAATCTATTGCTTGGCCGACCTTGGATCCACGCCATGGGTTGTTTCCCTTTGACTTTGTACCGTTGCCTCAAATTTGAGCACGAAGTACATAATTGCACCATCCCTACCAATCCGTCCCCTTTCAAGACCTGTAACTACTATACCAGCCCAATGATGTGCTAGTACCAGTCAAGGTATCTGCCACTCTCCCTACATCACCCTCATCTACTCTCCCATCCACCCAGACTGCCACCACATCTCTCACATCTAACCTTGTTATCCCTACTGCAGTTGCAGCCTCTACCACTAACTCACTTGTTTCCCCATTATCTAGCAAGCCATCCATCCCCGCTACCCACATACCAACTACTGATCCCTTAGAAGGTGTGTTTCACTACCTCACTCTGGGGGAATACCACCTATACAATATCGACACCTTCCTCACCCCACAAGAGTATGGGAACCTACGCCAACACCCTAGTTATGACATTCACATCGGTGATGTTTTTCCTTATGGCCCTCCCCACCTTTGCACTAATCTAACGTATGGGGGACTTGATATGGCCAATTATAAACCTAAACCTCCATCCCAAACCCAACCATTTTCATCTGACCTACACTCCCTCACTAACCACCACTTCACTCGCACTTTCCTCCACTTGTGCGCGTGGAAAGGATTTGGTTTTGGATTTTACGAACAGGGCCATGATACTATCATTTCATGTACCTCTCGTAAACATAATGACCATAATGGCATTGATTTTGACTCTCCACCTTCCAAGAAGGTTCGCATCGACCTCATTCAGGATAGGAAATCTTCCCCTTCTCATTCAACCACATTACCATCTTCACCCACGGAGTCCATAGATCCCAAATCTATTCCTCCCAACTTTTTTTTCATAAAAACCATTTCCTTAGGATCGTTGACCTATCAACATGATGGAAAATCTCTCTCTTATCTCCCATTCCTATATCCTGACATGATCGATGATGATAAACCTTCTATTAATGTTTTTCAATGTTAGGATGATGAGTCCATCCTCACCTACCTTGGTGCAGAAGACTCTTATATTCATTGTTTGTTACCCTCTGAGATGCAAACCATGTTGAAAAAATTGACCATCGAAATAAACATTAACACTCAAGATGACCTGCACATTCTAAATATTTGCCAATCCTTAGACATTACTAAATAGAAATCCTTCACCTCTTTCCTTCAAGGCCATAGTAACGTGTTTGCTTGGTCCTATGCCAATATGTCTGGTATTAAGCCAAAAATTGTGGTCCATAATATCGTAACCATTCCTGATGCCAAACCCATCAAACAAAAGTTGTAGAAAATGCATCCTCGCATTGCTCTTTTGGTCAAAGAAGAGCTTTAGTGCCTTCTCTTGGTTTCCTTCATTCTACCCATTAACTATCCCCAATAGTTTTTTAACATTGTTCTTGTCACAAAAGTGACAGGGGGACTCCGCATTTACATGGACTTCTGTGATCTCAACCTCGCTTGTCCCAAAGATGATTTCCCCTAACACAACATTGACCAACTAGTTGATCTCACCACTGGCCATGAAATGTTATCACTCATGGACTATTTCTCAAGCTATAATCAAATTTTACTAGCTCCAGAAGATCAACACAAGACTACCTTCATCACCCCTTGGGGGACTTTCTGCTATCGAGTCATGCCTTCTGGCCTAAAAAATGTTGGTGCTACATATCAACGAGCCATGACTTACATCTTTCATGACATCATGCATCACATATTAGAAGATTATGTAGATGATATGCTTGCCAAATCAAAACATCGAACTAAACACCTGCCCATCCTTAAAGTCATCTTTGATCGTCTCATCAAGTATTGTGTGTGTCTTCAACCAAAGAAGTGGGTCTTTGAAGTGATTTCCGGAAAACTCCTAGGTTTTATCATTTCGTTGTGTGGCATAGAATTCGATCCTTCTAAAGTCAAGGCTATTTGGATATACCTCCACCTACTAATCTCCATCTACTTCACATCCTAAAAGGAAATTTACAATCCATTCATTGTTTTATCTAGCAACTTTCTGACCACTAACTTTCAACCATTTCATCATATTCTCAAGAAAGATGTTTCATTCAAATGGGATGATGAATGTTATAAATCCTTTGAGGCATTAAAAACAATACCTCTTTCAACCACTAGTGCTCATTCCTCCTAAGGATTACCAACCCTTTACCTATATATCTTCATCACTGATCATTCTTTAGGTGCCATGCTCGCACATCGCAATGAAAAACACCGAGAGAAGCGGTTTATTACATTAGCCACACCCTTCTTGACTACGAAACTATATATACCCACACTAAAAAAGTCTTCTTAGCATTAGTTTTCGTCACCACCAAACTTCGCCATTACCTATTCAATCATAAAACCTTTGTCATTACTAATATTGACCCATTACACTATATGTATGCCAAACCCTATCAACATCAACGTACCGCATGTTGGCTTATGGTTCTTGCCAACCTTGAACTCAAATTCATTCATCAAAATTCCATTAAGGTCCAAGCTATCACAGACCAAATGGCCGATGCACCTCTTTCCAAGAATCAACCATCTAACTTTGACTTCCTAGATGAGTTTATAGCTACCCTTTCCCTAGACAAACCCGCTTACCAAATGACACTCTTCTTTGATGGCTCCAAGTGTCAGCGTGGGGGTGGGGATGGTGTTATCCTCAGTCCTCTTGATGGTGAAACTATGTGTAACAACCACTTTTGTCACTTCAATCTTAGAGAATTTTTTTTATCCTACCTCATGTAGCTGATTTAAATACCCATATATTTAAATCCAACATAGGTCTTAATGCAATCCATTTCTGATAACTATCATAAACCGTGTGTAGCTGTATGAGAGTATACTAGATTTACTCATTCTCCCTCAATGCTCTTTACGAGCCAATACATAAAATGTATCCCTTTGGTTTTCCTTTAACATGATATGATATATAAGTGATAACCCCTAAGTGTGTACCTAGGGTTCCACCTATGAAATCCATAGGCATCTCACAACTTAGATCGTGGTGAAATCATGATAGTGTAATCAGCATCTTACACTACCTTGCATAAGGTTTCTGAGTCGTGTATGCCATGCTCGGTTCCATGATGGCACACTCGCCATTGGAACCTTATCATCTCACCTTAATCACTTGTTTAGTTATATGGATTTGCATTCAATGATGCTGTAAATAGCTACAATTCTTATACAAGGTACAATTCTAGATTAACCTCATAAATTTGTACCTCAATATCATCCTATGATGCTTATGGGAAAGAAAGTGTCTTTGTAATGATTTGTATCATTACTAGACTACTTCCCTTCCCGTAGCCATCATATGTTGGCATCAGGGTACCAACCTATGGGTTCCATCCGCCCTTGTAACTTTAACAAGCTTGTACTTAAGTAATACCATGCCACATTTTAAGGTCTTGAAAAGGGAACTCAGTATAGTTGTTAAGTGGCAGTATTCAAATAACGACAACTGTCATTAAATGGATACGACCACGTAATGGCGGTAGTGAGTTGACCTGTCAAGAGTCCTAAAATGAAACACGATATCTTAATTAAATTAAAACATGACAGGTTGTTCTAGTTCCCATGTCTTCATCACTTAGTGAAGCGTATCTAGGTTCTTGTCCCATAGTATCATGATAGGTCAAATGTAGTTCCAATAATACTCATTTCTACCTATCTGTTCCAGATATAAGATAAATCACTCTTTAGATCTAAATTCCCAATCTTACTATTATTAATGATTCAAATTCAACCAAATAAAAGCAATGCCTCACATTATCAAGGAGTAATAAAAATTAATGTTATTCTTACTCCTATGATAAATCATGAAAGCTACATAATCACTCATCATTAGGGACATATATCATTTCCCATTATCCTCCTTTTTAATAACACTTATACTATTTATTAGAATTGTGTTATTCAGGTTTACTTCAGCCTATTATATTAATCAGGGTCTAATATTATATATATAATATGATTCTTATTCATTTTAATTTTCTTATTTCAGTAGCAATCCTAATTATCTTGAGGACTTCTACAACAATTTCCAAACCTAACTTAGGTTTATTTGCATGGTTACTATCACCGTGGCGGTATATTTATTTTTCTTGGATCTTCATACCAATTTCCTTGGCATCCAAAAATATATTCTATGCACTCCCGCTATCAGATCATCGTTATCCTTTATATGACTACACCATCATATCCTTATCATGGTTGATTTAAACTCACTATTATTAGGAGTATAGATACCAACTTTCACCATGGATCTAATAATAAGTTCTCAAGGTGAGCACAATCTGCATGTTCCTAACAACAACTTCATCATTATATTAGGCATCGTAACCAAGGTTTCATATAAGTTTGGTGTTCAGGAGTTTAGTCTCCCATAAAGTTATTCACCAACTTTATCCCATCCCCTATGGGTCCTTTTAGTATTTAAGTTTAACCTGATTAATAATGAATTGTCTTCATTACATCTTGTTATTTTGAGTAAAATTTATCATTAATGTTCATCACATCATATTTCGAATGATGGTAATATGATAGGTCTTATACTTCATTTCTTTATTTTATGGAATGACAGTGTGCTTAAGTGTCAAAGAACATCCGTGTTCTATTCTTATTTATTATTTCACCTTGCAGTATTATGTTGAGCTTCCCGTCATGTTATGATGGTTGGGTTAATTTTACATAGTAATTCAACTTAATCCCTTTAAAGGTTTGAGTGTTACCCAAAAGGAACATCCCTTAAGTTTCAAAAACGTAACCCTTATTTGTTGAACTTTATCTTATCATCCAGAAGTTTCATCTTAATATTTTTACCTCTAGTATAGTTACTCAAATTTACTATAAGAACTTCCATAAATGTGTGTACATATGCATATACATCAAGATTCATAACTAGATGATTTCTCATCTACCAAGCATTAGAATTTTAACTTGACTTAAAAAGAATCACAACCTCTTGCTAACAATACTACTAAATATCCATAAGTTGATTGGTTTAGATTAAATAGGATTCTTCAACACTAATCCATAATGTATTCCATTAACCTAACAATTGTATTACTGATTCATAACTTCCCATTTCAATCATTGAAATTAATAGGTTCATCTAAACCATAAGGTAGTCAAAATATTACTGAATCAAAGAATCATAACAGCCCTCTATTACATCATCCAATGAATAATTTTTCATAAAATATCACAAGCATATAGCCATATCTATACAGATATTACTATAACTTATTATAATTTGTTGCATAGATTACAGAGAGGTATCAATATTGAAATGAAGCAGGTATCTATTGATCAAAATATGGAATCTTTACCATGTTTCAATATATCATAAATGTGCCCAGTAAATTTTCACAATAAAACCTTTACTCAAAGACAAAAAATAACTTCTCTAACATAATTAAGAATATCTCAATTCAACAAATTGAATGCAACTTTATCCTTTAAAAGTAAGCATATGGTTCAATTAGATAACTGAGGTGTTTCTTTACTTTATTCCTGTTATCTTCGCTCACTTTCCTACAATGGTTAGGCAAGGTCAGTTCGACTGAACTGAGCAAGAAAATTCCTTTATCCCATTTATCAAATTATGTCATTAACTATTAGAATGAATATATACTACAATAATAATCTCATTCTTACAACTTAATCATGTAATGCAACAAACATCATACTCTATTAATTTTATTTGCACTTAATAGCACCGCTCCTTTTACCTTCTTGAGTATACCTCACTAACAAAATCTTATTAGCACTTCACATAATTAAGTTAAAGAAAAAACTGAATAAATATATTCAATTCCAATAACGACCATCAACTAATCAATACCACTTATTGTAAGAGATACAACTGACTTCCACAGAAGTTAATTAGAAGTATAAAACTCTTATAAATCACGGTATGTATCTATATCATCCCATTCATAACTAGAATATGCTGCAACTATTTTTTTTTCTCAAGAAATTCCAACAAGCAATAAACTTGGACACACATAAGGTAATCCATGCTACGCAAATGAAACCCACCTGTTTCAACATTACAAAATTATTCGTCAACAATTCTGGTTAATACACTACATTCTTATTGATTTTAATTTCATGAAGTTTATATGTCATAGCTTCTTAAAACATTATATTTTGTATTAACTGTTAATATCCTAATAAGGAAAGATAATTATATATCTCAAGTTATATATCACAATAACTTAAAAGGAATTAGATATAGACATCATTTCTCATTTGAACAGTCTTGTGTATTCTTTAATACAACACATCACCTCGAATTATATCTTACTATTTTCCGCTGTAATAGGAATCTGAAAACACAGCCACTACCGAAGCTTAATTGTACTTATGTATAGAATTTTAAACTTCCCGAGTTTGTCATAAATACTAGTTTATACTACTCCTCAATATTGAGGGTATGATACACTTGATTTTATCATCCAACAGAGATTTAATCAGTTACCTAAACTCCACATAATATAAATATTAGAATCTACAGTAAAAATTGATATAAATAAATGGAAAAAAAACTAATTTTTAGTTCCATTATTGCACCTTATATATGGAGCAACAATACTTAAGACACATTCCTAAGTGCCAACCAAATCAAGAACCCTTAGTTTCAAATAAAAAAATTCAGTTTTTCTTAAAAACATAAAACAGTCAATGATTTTTTCCCATCGTTATCCATTGAGGCCCAGGCTCCAACTGAGCTTTTCTCAAGTTTAAAACTGGTTAATGAATTATAAAACATCTAAACCGAATAGCTTCCTGAAGGAGGAAGAAATGGATTTTTCCACACTTGGCATAAGATAAGTTAGGATTAGTCCTTCAAAACTTAAACCCCAAGCTCATTTGTTGTTCACCAGTATGAATTCAAACTAGTTTAGACGTCCACTAAGAAAGATAGCAAATGATTAAATTTTGGTGTTCACTAGTATGAATTCATACTAGTTTATACGTCCACTAAGAAAGATAGAAAGTGATTAAATTCCTTATAAATGGAGTGAGCCGAAGGCTCGACAACTCAACATTCTATTTCAAGGAATGAAGGAACTTTCCATATCCTAAAAAAAAGAACATTCATGTTGAGCTTACAACCTACATGAGACTGAATGGTGACAAAATAAGACACATTCTACAACTTAGTCATTTGCTACTGTCCAACTACCACGAAACCAAAAGTAATTCCCACTACTTCCCAATAAACTCCCCTAAGAGTTACAGGGTTCAACACATTAGATAAGAATAACATGAAGTGATATCAGCTCACAAAAACACCATTCAAACTGAGCCATGTCATAAAGGTTAATACCCAAGTTTACTTTATGGAGAGAGAGAGAGAGAGTGAGGAAATAAAATTAGCTCGTAGACCCATCAAAGGTAAAAGATTACGTTGGGTAATACTAGCAAATCCTTAGCCCTAGTGGTAATCTTGTCTCACTAACAGTCGAATTGATGGAAGGAGTAGTCTATTGAATATCCTATGCATGAGATAGAAACACCAACTGGAAATCACCATCTCAACCTTGGCACATGCCCAAATACACTTCCGTTTTCTACAGATGTTACGCACAACCCAGAAGTGAAAGAAATAAACACCAATATCTATAATCAGTTTTATTACCAGATCCAAATATCAAGATTTGGCTAGATAAAAGAAAAACCATGCACCCAAATTCTATTTTTGCATAATATTATATTATTTGCACATAAACCCATTATTATTTGGGTCAAACTCCTTGACAAAATGCAAACAGAATTGCTCATTTAAATTCATAATAGGTAGCCACAATTTGAGCAGTATAAAGATAAAAATATTAGATACCCAGGTTTACAGTCATATGATTTTCCATTTCTTTTCACAGAAAAATAGAGTATAGAAACAATAGCCTCCAACCATCACATACCCACTTTTCTTAGCTCAAACAAAATTGCAAATATGCATACACTCTAACATCTGATGCAATAAAAAGATAAAGGGGATACGGAACGTCTCTTTCCTGGTAAAAGGGCAGACTAAATTCTTTTCTTCCAGCTTCCTTCATAGCCACAAATTGAACAAAACTTTGAACTGAGAAACTTAGATTCCTCCATAGCAGCCCTTTGATCAATGAAACGTTTTTATAAGCTAATAATTTTAGAATAGCATGGCATTACAACCTTCTTTCTCTAGAAATTCACCAAGCTCCATATTTTATGGCAAAACTATCAAATGAAGCCCTTCAAACTGTTAGTTGAAAGATGGAGATACACTCATCTTGAGGTAATTAACTGATATTAATAATGACATGACATAAATTATTTCCACTCCAGTTGCATGGTCATATAAGACGTAATTATGGCATTTGAAATTTCATCATTTACATGGCCGATTGCATGAGTTCCAGCTCATTATTATATA
This sequence comes from Taxus chinensis, assembly GCA_019776745.2. Classification (NCBI taxonomy): domain Eukaryota; kingdom Viridiplantae; phylum Streptophyta; class Pinopsida; order Cupressales; family Taxaceae; genus Taxus; species Taxus chinensis. The sequence continues at coordinate 45,224 of JAHRHJ020000286.1, read as the reverse complement.
CAAACTCATATGCATGTCTCGGGTTTGACCCAAAGTTTTTCTTTTAATAAAATAACTTTATAAAAAAAATTTAATTACCTCCATAATCCCATAGAGATACATATAAATTTTAAATCATCTATGATAATTCCATAATCCAATATAAGTATCATGGCATAAAATTCATAAGCCGGAGTCTACTGATCAAAGTGGTTAATCATTAATAGGATCGTTAGATAAATCCTTAAACTATGTTCCCCTATTTAAAACATATTACCTTCTAGGAATGGAACAATGAAATATACTATATCACGAGTATTATACTAACCTTAGAAAACTTTAATGCGGACCATTGTGATATCATGACCTAATGCATCCGGTATGACATTTTAAGTCATCTGTCCTTTTGAAACCAATTGTTAGGAGTCTATCAACTTAAGCTTTCCTTTGGCTTTCATACCACTTCCATTCTAACATCAAGTCTTGTCATCGATGGCTTATTACACATCTTTCAATAATAACCAATTATACATGTTTTCAATAATTTAAAGGTCTCAAAATTAACACCTCGACCCAGAATTTACAAGCCCAAGTCAACTAATCTACAAAGTGATCGATCGTTAATATGGGTTAAGTGAATCTCTCCCTTTGACTCCAATGTTTAAAACACATTGCCCTCTAAGGATGTCACGGTGATACATTATCTCATAAATAGGTATATTAGTTTTAGAAATATATAGACCAGGCCTAATGTGATATAATGGCCCAAGATTAATTTGGAGTAATGTATATCATTTCGCAATACATCATGAGACTTATTGACTTAGTGCTTACAAGCTTAAGCTAGTAACAATAATACTGTTATAAGGCATTAATTATCAACAACACCCTTAGTTTAGATAATCACAAGATCAACATCAGTTCTTAATGACCATATCATTTCCTGTGTCTTGTTTTCTCAACCTTTATTGAAAACACTTGTTTCTCTTCCACTTGGTGTCATGATCGGTCAAAGATGATTATCTTGTTAATTTCTTGACTGTACTTGCGGGGTATTACACTATGCCTTTGTCTTTCAAACTCAATTTTGATTATACAAACAATATTGTTGAATACGAAGCACTCGTATTGGATCTCAAGGCTACTTATGCCTTAGATGTTAAGTCAATCAATATCCTTGGTGATTCTTAGTTGCTCATAAACCAAGTCAATGGTATATACCAGTGTCATAATGAGATACTTCAAAAGTATAAGCATCATGTAGACATATTGTTGACCACCTTTGACCGCACACTTCAAACCACCCCACATTCTACCAATAAATTTGCGGATACCATGGCCTGCTTGGCTTCTCAAATACCTGCTTCACCCTCGGACTCTAAGATCTTTGTCACAGTACAAAGGCTACAATCACCCTCTTATTTACCTCATGATATCTACTCCGTTGAAACCATTGCCCTGAACCCACGTGACCTTTGGTATAAGCAATGTGCAGATTATCTTTCCCTTTCCATTCTACCCGTTGATCTCAATCGTAATTGACAACATGCCTTTCTTAAAAATGTCTCCCATTATGTCATTATGGGTGGTCTTCTTTACAAACGTGGTTTTGATGGTATTCTCTTACGATGCCTTACAAGTTCTGAAATCCCCTACACCATTAAGGAATTCCATGATGGAATTTGTGGAGGTCACTTTAGTGGTTTAGCTATCACAAAATGCATCCATTCGCCTAGACTATTATTGGCTGACCCTAAACCGTGACTGTTGTGATTATGTCAAATGTTGTGTGAAATGCCAAGCAACATGCTAATCTCCATCACACACCTAATCATGCCTTACAGGTTGCACGAGACCTTTGGCCTTTTTCTCAATGGGGTTTGGATCTTATCGGTGAGATCAACCCCCATTCTTCACAACGTCACCAATGGATCATAACCGCTACTGAATATTACACTAAATGGGTAGAGGCCATTCCCCTCATTTCTATAAAAGCTGAGAAAATATGTGAATTCATTAACCATCACATCATTTGTCATTTTGGTGTTCCTCACTGCCTCATCACTGATAATGTGAAAAAATTCAAAAATAAAACCCTATGCAAACTATGTGACACTTTTGGCATCCAACTCATTTTTTCATCACCTTATTATCCACAAACCAATGGTCAAGCTGAATTAACCAATAAAACCTTGAACAAAATTCTTATGAAATTAGTCAACGATACTGGGAAAGATTGGCATACACACATTCCTTTCGTCCTTGTGGGTTTATCGCACTAGTATTCACACTTCGACTGCTGCCACCCCCTTTTCTCTGGTCTACGGTACCGAGGTTGTCTTACCTCTCGAAGTCTAGATTCCATCTCTCTGCATCTCACTACAAGACATGCTCAACGACGATGACTTTTTCCAAGATCGTTTGGCACAACTTGAGTTATTAGATGAATGTCGTCTCAATGCTCTTGACCATCTCCAAATCTACCAAAAATGTATCAAACGTGCCTATGAAAAACGTGTTCACGAACGAACCTTTCAGGTCGATGACCTTGTCCTGAAGGAAAATCAACATGTAACCAAAGAGGAGAAAAGTAAACGAGGAAAATTTGCTCCTAATTGGCTTGGACCCTATATCATTACCCATGCCTATGGATCAGGTGCTTATCATTTGTCTTCACTTGAAGGTAAACCTGAACCTGAGCCCCTTAATGCCTTGCATCTTTGACCATTTTATTGTTGATATCAAGTCCTATATCACTTTCTGTCAGTTGATCACTCGTCCCTTGAGCGTTGTTCACCTTCCATATTACCCATTTTGAAGATCCATGACTCAAAAAGAATCATGTGATTCCCATCACCTTTCAGCCTTATCTTCAATATGAGTACCATAGCTCTACTCATAGCATGATTCTCATGGATACTTTTCATCTTCTTCCAGATGGAATCCCATGGTCGTTCATCATTCAAAACCACTTCTTTCATAGTTAATCTTTGTGTGTTACAGTCTTGTCTTCTAAACAAGAACCTAATCTTCCTCTATAGTCTTGTCCATGACTTAAACGTCCAAAAAAAAAGGGATACAACTCCTTGAGTCAAACTTCCAGAAAAATATGAATCCCTCAAAAGGGACATCTCTTCACTCTAAATTCCACCACTATAAATAGACTGCTCCCTTGAAGGACAACTATATCAAGTTATTTCACAAAAATATAATAAATATCCAAAAGCTTCCCGCATCGATCAGCTTCACGAAGACCTCAAGGAGATAATATACTCATCCCATATAGACTTCCCACATCGATCAATCTATTAAAAACAAACAAATGAAGAAAAAGATGAAATTTTTCATCATGGACTTGCCTATTTTTGATCATGGGTTTCTTGTTCCGAAAGACACGATGTCATACACTAAGTTACGCTAAACCGCCTATGCTCACCTCCTTGCCTTTTTAGCCTAATTCCCTCTCTACTCAAGGGACTCACTACAACCACAACATTTTGTGATCATGCAAATTTTCTTCACCCTTAGAATAGTCTATTATGCAAGGCATGTAGGGTCTTACGTTCATAAGCCCATCTGGGGTATGGTAGACTCATTAGGGTTCTTATCAATTAAGCAGTTCTTTTGCCACCTCTTACATTTCTACCTTCTTCGTCATCTATTGATTCTCCTATAAAAGGACTAGATCACTAAAAATTATATTTAAAAACCACTTAATCATGCTTGTGACCTACACTTAACCATGCCTGTGACCTAAACTCAATCATTGCCTATGTTACCTACATTCAACCATGCCTAACACCTACCAACCCATTCCTATACTTCATCCTAATCTTCCCTAGCTTATGGGAGAACTACATCAGCCTGAGGTCCCTTTTCACCAGGACTATATAGGTAGCACTTCAAGGGCATGGGGCCCTTAGAGGTTAGCTCAGCCACTCTCTACCCTAACCAATTCTCCATTTTTACTTTCCTATTCACATTCTACCTAAGTTAATTTCCATTTTATATCAATAACTAGAAATTAAACCAAACAAGCATCAATTTATACACATTTTTACCACATCATCAAGTCATTCATTTATCATTTTCACATTTCCATTATAACACATATTTGGAAAGTTAAACCATACCCTACATATACATCACCATTTGTCCCCCATGTTACCAATAACTTGGACACTCCACCTTGCCTAAACCAACCTGACTCAATCATGCCTACACCAACCTGACTCCATCTTGCCTAAATCAACCTGACTCCATCATGCCTAAATCAACCTGACTCCATCATACCTAAATCAACCTAACTCCATCAAGCCTAAACCAACATGACTCAAAAGACATGCCTAAATAAACCTAACTCAATCATGCCTAAATCAACCTAACTCATCCATGCCTACAAGACCTCAACTCAATCATGCCTACACCAACCTGACTCCATCATGCCTAAATCAACCCGACTCCACCATGCCTCAATCAACTTGACTCCATCATGCCTAAATCAGCCTGACTCCATCAAGCCTAAACCAACTTGACTCAATCATGCCTAAATCAACCTGACTCATCATGCCTAAATCAACCTAATGCAATCATGCCTAATTCAACCTAACTCAGCCATGCCTATAAGACCTTGACTCAGTCATGCCTAATTCACCTAGTTTCCATCATGTACACAAATAAATATGGAAATTAAAACAATTACACCATCCATGCTATAAATATCATCATCTATAAATCATAACGTATATGTATACATACATATGTACACAAATATAAATAAATACTAGTCTCTCAAAAACTCTTATATACAACCTCACCATCTTCGACACACAGGTCAATATATGATCAAAAATAACATAAACTCCCATCTACATCCTCACTCTCTTCAGCACGTAAGCCGGTATATATACCAAAAATGTGTCAAAAACATAGATACACTGATCATATATGGTGACTAATCATCACCCCACCTGATATCCATCCTTGTCTCACTTATCTCCTCCTCCTCCTCTGCCCCTATACGGTGTCCAGCTAGCATCTCACCACCCACCATGGGCCTTGATCTACCCTCGGCTAGTACCGCACCTGGAGTTGGCCGCCATACACTAGTGGCCTCACCCTGACCCTATCTCGGGGCTTGTTGGCCCCTTGTACTCTCTACATTTTGCGTGTAAGACTTTGTCCTCTCACTCAAGGCCTACTGTGCTCTGTACTCTGCATAGGATGAGACATTCTGTCCTTGAAGCCATCAAATGATCCTGATAATATTATGCCTCTCCTAAGGCATCTCTAAACTTGCCCATCAGAATGATCTGCAGATGCACCATCGGTCTTAGCCCTATACCTGTCTCTTGGGACCTTGTCCCATTGGTACCTGTAATGAGTGACCCTGTCCCTGTGCCTATTCCTATCTTGCAAGACCCTATCCTCACCCATATCTGTAAAATAGACCCCTATCCATAAGCCTATGTGGGTACCTATCACTGAGCCTGTGGGGGTGCATGTGCCTGTACCTGGGTCTGTAGGGCCATAATTTGTGCATGTGTAGTGGCCACCTGGCCCTGTAACCCAGTCACCTATACCTGCAAAGTGGCCACCTGTGCCTATGATCCTGTCAACTACCCCTACACTATCCCCAACTATGTAACCAAGGGTAGCCACCTACTCCTATAGGGCATCCCTCTAAACAGTGATGGTGGCTAAATCCGGCAGCCCCGCCTCGGTGGTACTTACAGCTATGCGTGTCCCACCACTTTGTATAGCCATATCATAACTCTAGCATCATCAATCCATTGGTCAACCACCTACTCCTCCTAAACTATAGGCACAGTCGGTTGTGGCAGAGGCATTAGGCCTCTCCACATCATTCTCTCATGTACTGTGGGAATGGTGGAGGTACATCTTGTGAAAACCCAAACTGTCATCTAACCTTATCAATGGGTATCATCTCATGCTCTCCTGCACAATGCCCCTCTATCCATCAGAGTAGCTGTAGTCCATCTAGCTCATCGGCCATATGCCTGCATGATGGAAACCCCATATATGGCCTCCAAATATGTCCACGCTAGATAACCCCCCTAGTATCTGCTTATAGTGGGCTACATCGTGCATAGGCCTCACCCCTCGGCGCACCCCACCAATTGGAACCCATTGCCTGTAACCAAACTTGACCATACCTGGCTCAAATTCATCTAGTCTGGGGCAACCCAATCAGAAGAACACACACAATGTGCTCGTATGCCCAACAGTGAAGCATAAACATGTAGACATAAGTTGAACCTCTGTAGTCTCCCATAGGCCCATAGCTCCCTATATAGTTGTACCAAGTACGTAGGTGCCCAGGAAAATTAGGTCCTCTCCTCCATCATATCAAGAAGGAATCCCATCAGTGCTCATGGGAATCTCCTGCCCTCTACATCTGGCAGTGCAAAACATACACACGGCCTCCATAATCAAAACTACTAGCCTCATCTCCTTAGGATGAGCCACATACATCTCTCCATAGCTTAGGCTGGAGCTATGAAACCTCATCTCCCCCATCCTCTCCCCGAATACTATCAAAATAAACTCCTCTGCTTCCTTTAAAGAAATAAAATACACATTGCACCCCTACTATCGGCAGTCGTAGAATCCTATAAACATCCTCCAAAGTCACGGTCATCTCACATGTTGGTAAATGGAACATGTTGGTTGCAGAATCCCATCTATCGATTAGAGCGACCATAAAACTTGGATCACGTGCTATATGCCTATAACGTCAAATCCCAATCAAACCCACCTCAGTCACGTGCCACCAATCCTCATCAGTCACGTCCCCTCGAACATCTAGTAATAGGGGAGGTACCCTATCCCACATCTGTAACTTCTCTCTGGCCTGTATTCAGACAAAACACAACCATTATTCAAGCTTTATTTTACCCAACATTGACCTTAACCCTCCCTTCTTACTGACCCCTCCCCCATATCTATTTGACCCACTTTACTCATCCTTCTCCTTTATCATTCCTATACATCTATCCCTTTACCTCTAACCAGCCTCAGTCACCCCTCACTGACACCAATCCATTATAACCAGCATCAATTCCCCCATACATAACCAATGTCAATATATACAAACTAACATCAACCATACTTTGACCAACGTCAGTCACTGTCACCCATGCTCATACCCAAAACCTCCAATTTTCTTTTTCTCAATTCTTTCAAATCCACCTACCTACCCACATACCCCTACCCACACCTAATCTAAATCCCTCTCCAACCTTCTTTACCCTTCCTTGTCCCCTTATCATACCTCATTAGTCCCTTTTCCCCACAAATTTCAAATTCTCTACCCTACCCAAACTCCTCGACCCATGTTCCCATCTACATATAACCAAAACAACAAAAGGATTCGACCTTACATCGTCTCGACATCGCCTCCATGGTGGCACGTCTGGCCATTGTGTTGGTGGTCCACCCAAACCTTCTCTTGCCTCTGCCATGTCAAATATCTACCAATCATCCTCTCCACAATCACCTCACTCTGCCTAATCTTGTGAACATTTCTACCTGGCATGTCTAACCATCTTGACCTCTCCACCTCATTTGGGCACTATACCTTGTACTTTCCTCTCAAAAAGGCACAAAAGGATTTGTGCTCTATTTTTTTCCCAAAATTCAAAATGCACAAATGAATCCATATTTTAAGGATTTTTCTTTTTAAATACCCAACCCGACCCATGTCGGTCATCATGCCCTAGTAAACTCATTCCCTTATAAACCGACATCGGTTACCTTTCATTTCACTTATAGCTCATTTTACCTATTTTTGCTCACAAATTAATGAACCCCACCACCATTTTACCTTACCCACATTTATGGAAACTTACATACAAGTCCATAATACCTATACTTGTCCCTAATTGCATTTGGGGACTTGTTATTTTACCCATGCCTCGGCCCTACCCATGTTGTGACCTAGCTACCTAGACCCGAAACATTATTAGTGACCTATGCACTCACGTGCTTGTTATACCTTGCGACACTGTTACCCATGTTGTTTGACCTAATGACCTTACCTTGCCTATTGTCGTGTTGTTTATCCTGACCCAACCTTTGGTGTATTAGAACATACCTACATGTTCCTACACCTAACCAGTAATGTGCTTCCACACCATATCCTATACCTTGGATACCAAAATTGCTTCAACCTTGTTTGGATAAACCTATTGACCTTGGATGATGTAGAGTTTGCAAGCTCTTCAACCTGGTACTGTGCTGCAGTTATACATGTGTGTGCATTCAAATGTCATTATCTTTGACCCTGTGCCATTTATTTTTTTTCCTGATTTGACATTTACCACATTACCCATTTTTACCTTTACCTACCCTACCCACAACTACCTACCTAACCATTGATTAAGTGGATATTCCCATGTCCTCACCCATTGCATCTTGTGATGATGGTACCTATTTTGCTTAGTCTAATAGCCTTACCTTTCCTATGGTCGTGACCCTTATCCAAACAAACCTTGACCTTTTGACCTTTTGGATGTACGGAACCACACCTACACATGTTCCTGCATCTTACCTCGTTGAGTTCCCGGACCGTATCCTTTACCCTGGATACCGGACCTCAAAAACCCTTGTTTGGATGACCTTTACGACCCTAGCTAACGTACATTTGTTATGTTGAGCAACCCTGGTATCTCATGGCATTTCACAACGTGTGCTGTGTTATGAATGCTCTTGCCTAATCACCCACCCTACCTCTTACAATCACCATACCCTCGACCATCACCTTCTTCACACCTAACCCTCCTTATTTTCTCAAACCACTCACACTTCCTTCTCTAACCTCACTCACTGCTTCCTTTTAGGGGGGTTATCGGTTCACCCATGCTTGAGGGGGTTCACCTTTACCCACACATGGGGCAACCACATCTTATTTTTGTCAGCATCACTTACCAATACAAGCTACACAATAAAAAGGGGCAAAATGTAGACACCAAAATTGGGTCACACTCCCCTTGGTGCCCCGTCGAATAACCAACTCAAACACATTCACCTAACCATGGCCCCTTCCACCCCACATTAATATTAATTTAATTTAATTAATACCCACCCTCACAATATTTATCATTTAATTACCTTAATTGACCTAATTTCCACCTCACCTAGACACCTCATCTAGCCACCTCACCCTAGACCTATTCTTGGCATGTTTCCATAACTAACTACAACTAATCTTACTTGCCTTAATGAGCTAAGATTTGGTCTAACCCTAAAAGCACATGCCTAAGATTTCTCTAACCACATTCCCACTCATTAGAAGGGAAGCTTCTATTCTAATCCGTGACAACAAACCAACTTGGCCCAAGAAATTAGAAAGATCTGCCCATTTTAGTAAACCTAGGGAATCCCGCCTTAACCGACGTCGGTCAAGACGAAACCGTCATCGGTTACCATTTATTCACCTTAGTAACCTTGTTTGAGAGGTTGGCACATTTCTGGACTAGAAGAGAGAGATTAGAGCTACATGCAAGTAGAACCAAGATCCTTTCACACATCTAGGCATTCACAGCCAACACTAGGACAAATCCAGAAGCATTGCACTCACGGTAGCATTCCAGGAAGCACTGTTATGGTACCAAATACCATCCTTCTGATCAACTATCACCATTACCATTCAGCCATCTAGTCTACATCATAGTAAGTGTATTGTTAACCAACATTGTTCTATTTTCAGTTAGTAAGCTTTTGTTACTCTTGTTATTAATCTACACTTTGCATGCTCATTCTTCACCATTTATCCCATACCAATATGTAACCCAACCATTTCCTTACCCACGCTATAAAATCACCCATCTTCACTGTTAGACACCTAAATACACCTAAGACTTCTATAAACCTCCTTATCCACCCTACCATCTCTATCAAATCCCATATCAAACCTTGCAATCAGATCTCTTTGAGTTTCGTACGCCCTGACCTTACCGACGCCGGTTACCCATAACCATCATCGGTTCTGCATAAACCATCACCAGTCATACCAGACTGACGTCGGTCTCTGTGTTTTATACCCTACCCAAGAACAGAGCCAAACAACCTCCTACCAATTGACCTAAACAACCTAGAATTAGACCCTGACCAGTCCCAGTACCTTGACAGTCACCTCATCCTTTAAATCCAACTATAGCCTAGCCTGTTGTGATTGGATTTGCTTATTGTACTTGAATGAGATACCTAAATCATATCAAATACAGTAGGACTTTACTTATTTCTCACATTAATTTGTTTTAAAACAATGGATTGACAACCATCCAGGAAGTATCACACTTCCTGGAACTAGCATACACTAGGCAGTCCACTATCATATATCATTTAACTTCTCTTTTGTGGTCTTGTTTTCTATTACAGGTAGTTCCTCCTAGCCAAAAGGAAGCTCTCACAATCAACATTGGGTCAAGAATTAAGAATGCACGCATCAACCTCCAACCAACCCATTTGATAGGTATTCCTCCTAGCCCATAACCCTATATGCTTCGTCATTCAAAAACGTAAAGAAAATGCTAAAACACATACTATGTTTTCCTTCTTGAGATAAGCCTTTTCATGTGCATGTTGATACCTCGACGAAAGCTATGGGAGAAGTACTAGCACATCCCGCTAACGGGATTGTTGATCATCCCTTGTGTTTTGCAAGTAGGAAGTTGACACCAGCAGAGAAAAATTACACAACTACTGAGCAAGAGGTATTGTCAACGATCTACGCATTGCACAAGTTTAGAAAGTACATGTTGGTGACACCATTTATATTCTACACCGACCACATGGCACTGAAGTACTTATTCAACAAGCCTATTTTACAAACGTGCATATGTTGTTGGGTCTTATTATTCTAATAGTTTGAGTTATAGTGGTTGTAAAACAAGGAAAAAGAAATTCAAGACCTGACCACTTATTAAGGATTAACTCAAGGGAGGATGCGTAAAGAATTGAGGATACCATGACATGCATGAAACTATTTAGGTTGTAGCACGTGCCCTAAAACTTGGAAGATATCATAGTATTCTTGAAAATAGATATGGCCTCGGAAGGGATGAAGGCTATGGAGAGGAGCAATTAGCAATACGTGTCGCACCCTACATGTTGATTAGTGGAGATCTATATAAATTAGGGCATGATGACATTCTGCATCGATGCCTATTAGAACATGAGGGTGTGGAAATTATGGAGGAAACGCATGGTGGGATTCCAGGGGGACACTATGCAGGAAATGCTACTACGTGGAAGATTCTACTTGCAGGGCTTTTGTGGGAAACCATCTACCAGGATTGTATTAAGTTTTGAAAGGCTTGTGACCATTTCTAGTGCCTTGGAAAACTTGGGAAGATGGATGAAATTCCCTTGTGACCAATAGCGAGCACTAAACCATTTGAAAAATGGGAAATTGACTTTGTAGGGCCAATTTTTCCATCCGCGTGAAGGACTGGTTCATGGTATATCATTACTTGCACTGATTACTTGACACGATGGGTAGAGGAAGTACCTACAAAGGATTTCACTACAGTGATAGCTACTAGATTTTTATGGGAGAACATAATTAGTAGGTATGGTTGTCCTTTAAGCTTAACAAGTAATAGAGGTACACATTTCCTTAATGAAATGGTTAGGATTATGCTACCAAAACTTATGGTGGCCCATCACAAGACTACCCCTTATCACCCTCAAGTGAATATAACTACTGAGACATTTAATAAAATACTAAAACACACACTGACTAAGATCTATGATGTTGGAAGACAAGATTGGGATGAAAAATTATCATTCGTTCTATGGGTATACAAGACAACCTACAAGAGATTGAACAAGACCACACCATCTCAATTGGTGTTTGGCGTGGACACTATTTTTCCAATTGAATTCATGTTACCATCGCTGCATATAGCATGTGTAGGAGGGTTTAATGATGAACAAGCATTGGAAGAGTGGATTCATAAGTTGATGCAGTTATATGAGAGGTGATCACTTGCTAGATGGAGTCAGAAGACAAAAAATCAAGACAAAAGGCATGGCATGATTGTCATATCAATAAAAAATGGTTTAAGGTTGGGCAGATGGTGTTTTTGTATGATTCTAAGTATCTGCACCATCATGGGAAGTTGAAATTCCATTGGTTGGGACCCTACATCATCTCATACATTCTTGATTCAAGAACTTTCCAATTATAAGTGCTAGATGGGATGACATTACTAGGTCATTTCAATGGGAGTAGGCTGAAGCCCTACTATAAATAAGTCTTCTCGATGTTTGTAAATAAAGCAGTATTGCCAATTAGCTTAGAATTTTCCTTTATCCTTTTTCTTTTCTTGTGTTTCCCTTTATCATTGCTTGTTCCCTTGTTTTGTTTTGTTTTGTGCCTTGTGCGCCGGTATCCACATTTTTTTTCTAAGGTTGTGTATGTGCAGAGGACTGCTCATCTGTTTTAAGTGTGGAGTGGAGTAATGCAAAGCAAAGCATAGTCCAGTAATACAAGTTGAGTGGCCCAGTAGAAGGAAGCACGTAAGATCAAGAAAGTGCGTAGGGAAATGGTGGATAATGAATTATGGTGTCAAGAAGGTTGTAACAAAAACTACATACCAAGGATGAAGAGTGCTAGAACAACATGAGGTAGCTGAGGGGAAAATTTAGGTAAAGGACAGAAGAAGTTCCTTTGGCACTGTAGATGTGCACGTAAGAGTCTTCGGTCAGATTGGATTTTTACACGCCAGAAGATTGTAGAAGGTTTTTTCAAACAAGATGTTACACGTGGGTAAGGGCATTTAAATTTGACCTAGTTGAAAAATATGCATTTAATGTTAAAGTACGTAGGTAGGTGGTATAGCATTTATTGTTGGAGGAGAGAAAAAAACTATAAATATGAGGTTGGGAAAGTCATTATTCTACCTTGTTATTATGAAGTTGAAGCACTCTTGTGAAATAGGGCATCCAGAGATATTTGTGCGAAGGAAGGAGAATCCTATAAATCTAAGTGTGTGAGAAGATTTTGTTTGAAGTGTGCCATCTTGGGGAAGGATTTTCCTAGTTAGGGTTTGGTAGCTAGGGCATGGGGATAGAAGGATTCCTTCCAAGAGTTGAGTTTTGAGATTGAGTAGAGTAGTATATTGGAGCAAGGATTTTTAAATTTTAAACCAATAGAAAGAATGGCACCAAAGAAGGTGACCACTTCACCAAATAAATAAAATGTCAAGGGCAAAGGAAAACAAACCACTACCATCATGAACTTGAATGAGGAAAGGTATGCATAAATGCAGTACCCAAATTGAGTGTTGCTGGGAAACGAGTGGGTGTCGCACTTGAGACGGATGACCATGAGCAATTATAACCATCGCACGAGCACGACAGAGAAAGAGGTGGCACTAGATATGGTTCATCCAACTAACAAAAGGGCACTAGATGGAATGCCAATTTATAGAGACGAGGTGAAAGTAAAGTTGGAAAAGGAAGGGCTATTGGAACTGTATGAGTTTCCTTACTTTGGCAAGCCTGAGCACCTTTATCAATGGCTGATGTCACACGTGCATGAATACCATTTCTACTTTGTAGGCCACAAGATGTGCATAACACCACAGTTGATATTTAAGTTCAATAGCCTGAATTATCAAGGGGAATCCATAGATGATGATTTGAGCAATAAGGAAGCCATCAAGGAAATGGTAGCATCTTATGACTACAAAAAGGGTTCGTGGTACTTTGACATCATAGAAATTCCAAACCCTGTTATGAGAATGGTTGTGCACTTGGTCACCAAGCTTAATGATCAAGAAAGATGGAGGTAAGTGAACAAGGCATGGTTGAATGTATTCCAGAAAATATCAGAATGGACCATCTATAACTTGTCTACCTTTATTGCAGATGAAATCATAAGCAACGTGCAGGAAGGAGAGAATATACTATTCGGTAACGTCCTCCTCACCATTTTATTTTTAGAGATTGGAGTACCATATGGGTTGGAGAATTTTTCTTGGGAGTATCTAGAAGAGAACTCCTCACCTACGAAACTGTTCGATAATTATACTTGTGAAACCATGATGGTCACTCACAAGGTGCGCCTAGAGAAATGGTACAAACAAATGTGTGATGCATTCAGGGCAAAGTGGAGGATCCCAGATTAGTTTCCATAATTGTGGATGGAGAAGAATATTTTGAAGTTTCTTACACTTCTACATTGGCAGGTTTACTTTGAAAAATGGGACTAAGAGCCCATGGTGTAAGATGCCCTTCTCCTTCACCGCGCAATACTTCCAAGCAAGAGTCAACAAGTTCACAAAGGCCAAAAGGATAAGGTTAGACCTTAGTGAGGTATACCAGGACCACCATGAGCTGCGTCAAAAGCTTGTGTATCTTGAGAAGTGCACGTATGTGGAGAATTATGTCTCCCAAGAATTACAAATGATGAAGCCAATAATGTTGTCAATCACTAGAAGAGTTGTAGCTAGGGTATATTTGTGCATAAGGTCGAAGTTTGAAAAAGGTTCCTATCTAGATATTGATGTCTCTATTATAGAAGACGCCACAGGTTGGAAAAATGCCATGCTAAAGAAGAGGGAAAGAGAAGAAGTGCAGGAGAAGAAGGCACCAAGTGTGCATACTGCATGATCAATGGGAAAATCATAAACAGTCGCGAAGCCTAGTACTTACGCGTGAAAAAAGAAGTCCCCAATCAAGGTGAAGGCCCTAGAAGAAGATGCAAGGGAGCATGAATATCCCCTCACACATGAAGAATCACCAAAGAAGAGGTCACTTGTTAAGGATAAGGAGAAAGAAGAATCTTTTATATGGGAATCGCCAATAAGGAAGAAGCAAAAGGTGACAGAAGAGGCAAACTCGTAGGAGACAGAAAGCTTAGATGCTTACATTGGCAACAAGGATGATGATGAGCCTAAAGGAGGTGAAGACCATCCATCACATGATATACATAACTTGGCGGAGGAATAAGGTGAACAGAATTATAACAAGGAAGGTGAAGAGAAGTATAACAAGGAGGATGAAGAGGAGAATGACAAGGAAGAAGTAGAGGATCAAGGAACGAGCATGAGAGAAGAAGTGAGCACTAAAAACCAAGGATCCCCAAGCCTCACCAAGGAACAAGTATAGAAAGCCATGGAGAGAGAAGTGGTGGGCATCATGAAGGAATTGGTGGAATAGGAATTAAAGCAGAGCATGGATGAAATTGTGAAGGATATGGAAGAAGAAAGTGTTGGGAAGGAGTATGGCACCATGGGTGGGGATCTCAATTTGGTGATAAGCTTCCCAAAAGCTACATGAATAGGTGGGAAAGGTGTAGTGGTAGTACAAAAGTAGGGAATGTGATACATTAATGATCCTATCAAGGTGCTACTAATGCTTCCAAAGCACCGTACCAATAGAGAAACTCCTGGCTATATCATTGTTTGATGAAGAAGGTGCATATCCCCGAACTAGAAAGATGTTATCTTGGGCATTTGCATCTCATGTAGATGAACCTGATTTTGAAGTAAGTTAGAGAGAATTGATGAAGGTGTTAGAGACAAAAGGATTTAATCCCTTGGTGAATGCTCAGCAATTATCAGATGAGCAGGTATGTAATGCACTCAACAAGGTTTCAATCAAGGTTGAGGCAAGACTATTTAGAAGGAATGACAAAGTGATATTCCTAGAGGAAGAATTAGAGAAGGAAAGTAAGGAGCTCACTAAGAAGAGTAAGGACCTGAAGCAAGAAGAGCTTATCAGCTTGTAGTTGAGGCATGAACTGAAAGAGGAGAAGGTAAGGGTGTGCAAGCTACACAAGAAGATTGAAATGATTATAGGTGTTATTTTTTTAAAGCATCCTGACCTAGCGCCACCTAAGAAAAAATATGAATCAACCTTGTAGTGTCTAGAGGATTTGACACGCATCCTCACAATGGAAAGGTGGCCACATTCCTTAGAGTCTACAGAATAATTGTTAGTGCGCCAAGAGAAAGAAGAGAAGCTGATTTTTTTTGAGATTATTGCTCAATATACTAAACCCCTTGTAGAGGTAAAGGCTACCACGCAAGTCACAGAAGCAGCATATGAAAATTGTGCTGATAGGGATAGAGTGGAAAGCATCCTGGTCACCACTCATGAAATGGAACTCAAGGAGTTTCAAGAAAAGAATAAGTGGAACATGGCTAAAAGAGATAAAATCCTAGTCAAGGTAGAAAAGAATCTAGAAGCTATCGAGACCTTGTGAGGATCGATCAAAATCCGGCTAAAGGAATTGTACCCCCAGATCACCCGCAGGATGGATGTGCTTGAGGACTTGGGAAAATAGTGGGATATTATTATTGATACCATGAACGCCAAAGGGGAGGAGTTAAGTTTTGAGGAGGTGAGCGCCTTAGTCAAATACCTCTATCAGCAATCACAAAATGAGGTTGACACTTGGGAAAAGCTAGAGGCAGAAATAGGGAAGGATTTCCCTCTCCTCCTTCAAAAATAAGTAATTATTCTCATTCATTCTCCCCATTCTTTCATTATTTCTCCCCATTCTTCATTCCTTCATTATTTTTCTCCCTGTTTAAAGCTTATTATTTTATATTATTTGAGGAGAAGTGTTTTCAAGGACAGAGAATAGGCATAGTGTGGAGTGATGTTGGGCCCCAAAATATTGGCTAAGTACAAGAAGGTGCATGTGTGCATGGAACCTATATGAAGGGAACATGGTTTGAAGGTGCACAGGGTAGGGTTCTAGAAGGGTTTATCATAACACACAACATGCACATAAGACAAGATAGTTTTCAGACTTAGCCATATTCAAAGTTCCAGATAACACACGAGGAAAACGTGACCTATCTAGCATGTGGAGTGGATAAGGTGCTATCCTGGCAGCTGTAGGATCAAGAATGGAATTTTCCATGCATGCGATGGAAGGTTTCATAAGAACATAATTGCACAGAGTTGAGAGCTCAGATCAAAGGAGGTATGCTCCATTAGAGGACCACTTGGAAACTTGGTAGCTGATCTGTTATCTCAGAAGGCATGGTGGTGAAGGAAAAAAAGATATATATAGAGGTGTGTTTATAGGAGAAAGATACTAGAAAAGATATGGAGAGAGAGTAGCATGCTAGAAAAGAGGTGAAGCTCTGCATAAATATCATAAAGGATTCTATCGGTTGGGGTTAGATAAAATATAGTAGTGGTGGCATATTTAGAGGGATGGTTTTGTGTTTGTCCATGTAATATGAAGGACATAGTGTAGTTTTTGATGCATGACCTTGCTCTGCATTATTATATGGGTTTTTTATGACCTAAAATAATGTAATATGGTTACTAAACTCATTAATATGAATGTAAGGTTTTTTTCTAAATCATATATGTGTTCATGAGCATAATCCTAGTGCATGAATCAGTTCTATATGTTGTTTGTTATTTATCTTTTATGGATGCATTGATATGATAACTCATCCTAGGTTCTCAGAATGAACACATGGTTCCTTCCCATTATTTTATACTTAAGTATTTGTCATACAAGACTCGCATCTCTCATTGTTCTTCAATGCATTAGCATGTTTCCCCTAGTGATGGCACCCAATGACCCATTTTGTGATAGGCCAGTGTCAATATTGGATTTGATATCCTTTCTAAGGGCGTAAAAATGCATTTTCAATTGTGCAAATTTTTCCATTAGCACATTACACAATATTTGATATGTCAATAGTAGATGGGATGATCCCCTACTGAAAATGAAATTTCGATTGATTTGACATAGTGTATGCGTGACCTATCAATGGACATGCATAAAAAATTACAATGTGTACCATTTCAAGTTTGAAGTACCTGGTTTTCTGGATTTTAGCTTTGGTGATATGCCAAAATCTGTCCTAATTGAATAATATAATTCTCCATTACATTCCTAAAGTATATACTACGAAAACAGTAGACGATAACTTTTTGTTACTCTATTGTACTAGTAATAGATTATTTCAAAACATTTTAGCAGCTTAAGGATTGTAACATGGCCTAAAAATTGTAGATCAAATGGAACGCTAACTACTCTCCCATTAATGTGAATTTGATGTTTTCTAGAGATTGGAAACACCAAATTCACAGGCACTAGATGAGCATAGCGCTACTGTTCCATTCATTGAGTATTATGCATTGTATTAGATTTTTCAGTTGACTTGAACATATACTTACCTTACCTTATTTTCAAAAACATTGTTCTTCATCACACGTTGGGTGCAGCAATTATTAAGGTATACTATATGTCCACTCACAAAAATTCTTCATGTTTTATTGTATTCTTGTAAGGTATAGCTCACAGTGGAACAATTAGTGTCTGGATTATGAAGTTCAGCTAATTCTCTTCCAGAGATTTGATAGAATTTCAATACACAACAATCGCATGCCACATGTTACTTTAATCACGATTGACGACCTCCATGAATAGGTTCATGCCATCATATTTTCTATATTTGTCATTTCCTATAGATGCATTTGTATTACACTTGTCAGTAGCCTTTTCATTAGCCTATGGTATCTAATCGAGGTTCACCATTTGACCGCAATTGAAATAGGTTTGATTGTACGATATTATCATGAATTTTTAATGATTATCTCTTCCCATTTTTACAAATCTAATACTTCACCCATGCTACGCAATTAGTTTATGAATTCACTAGAATTTTTTTAGCATTTATATCTACGATGTACTATTTGGGATAAGAAAATTTCAACTACTGCCAAATGGTTAATATCTAATGCCACTTTTCTACATCTATACAAATTCGAACAATTGATGTTGATACTTCCCTCTACCTGCAATAAGTGCATTGAGCGTGGGACCCCATCGAAGATGATAAACTGGAATGGTGCATCCAATTGTCAGTGGTTAGATGAAAATCTTTCATTTTACAGGTGTTTGATAAATAGACATAAAAATTTGCTATGCTTCCCATTCAAAATCAATTCGCACAGCTTTGGTCTGAAGTCCTAATTACTGTACGGTAATACGTCTGCTTTATTTATGATTGCAAAGAAACTTCAACATCTTACCTTCAATTTTTGACAAATTATGTTGCCCATGGTCAAGCTCCATGTTTTGTGTTACAAATTCACTGCATGTTTCCACCAATGGTCTACGGGGCTAAGCCCCTCCTTCTTGGGTATGGGAAGAACTCCTATTATTAGAATTTAAACTAGACTACTAATTCTTCGGGGTGGCCAATAGGTTGGGGGATCACATATGAACACTCCACTGAACATATGGCAAAGTGCCTTGTACACCAGTACAAGGGAGGAAATTACAGAAGAAGGGAAAAAGGGAGTGATAAGGAAATAGGGGGAGATAGGGTTAACATGTTGTGAGTAGGCACTAGCGGAGTTCACATACAATAACCAAAGTAATTCCACATCCCCAATTAGAAAATCTAACTTATGCACAACAATGAGATCACAAACTAAACAACACAAAGTTCCATTAATCTTTTCCTCAAAAGTACAAAGCCTTTTCTTGGTTGTTCAAGATCCCTATGCTGTGTTTCAAAGCTAGGAAATAGAGATGAGAAATAGAGAGAAAGCATAAACAAAGAAATGGAAAAGGAATGCAGATTCTTATTTTCTTATGTAGTGATGGTACAAAGCTACAACAATATATTAAAATCCACAATTTTATGCCAAAAACTAAAACGTGTAAAAAAAATCCAAAACTCCGTTTGGAATGGGAGAAGCCATTCCAATTTATAGCATTGCAAATTGTCTTTTCATCTACCCCCCCTCACGACCTTTCAAGTTCTTATTCAACTTGCGACTTTTTTATCTTTACTTACAATATGAGGAAATAATTCCCCTTTTTTGCCATAAATCAAAAATGTACTTTTATAATGCAACATTAGATAGTCACTTAAGTGAATAAGACAAAATACCATGATCATACACAATGAAGGATTAGAAAAGGGGGGGAGAAGAGGAGAAAGAATGAAAAAGAGGGGAGAAAATGAATGCTCCCAAGCATGGATAAAGGTGCCTCACACTATTGATGGAGATACAATTGGATGATGATCAAACTATGAAATATTGATATAAATGATGACCCTCCACTATGATGCTTCAGGTCGATGAATATTGATCCTATTGAAATCTTTACCCCTTCAAGAATCTCCCTAGAATGAAGCACCCTTTGTATCACATTTGCACTCATTTATTAGAAAATTAGAGAGGTTTATGAATATTTATGACAACGCGATAAACAATCCAAGGATTCATTCCCTCACTTGAACAATCCTTCTAACCTTTGAAACACTGGCATTCCTCACAAACTACCAAGTTACTTGATGCAACTTGAGATTCATTGTGTATCACAATTGAACATGATGATCTCGACCCTTGGGAAATGGAGTTCACAACTAACAATGTGATGATGGTGAAGAACATTTTTTTTGACCATGAGATGAATGAACTTTCATGAGATTGGATGGAAGCATTCTTCCAACAATTTGATCAACCCACCTGATGAAGTGATATGTGACACATGAGATCAAAATTGCACCATCGTGACCAAAATTAGGAACCGAGAGGTATCTTCCTTCTATTTGAGACAGTAATGCCACTGTCCCACCCCCCTTTGCAAGCATGAATTTTTCCTCCCCTGAAGGTTGGTGGAATAGTGAGGTATGTAGAGGATGAAAAAACCATGACCATTTTGAGCATTTCGGAACATGTTATTATTTTTAGTAAATCCTTCCCAATAGACTAGTTTTGGCTTTTATTTTGTCAAATTATCACTTTTGAGTGCTTTCCTCTTGGGGACCCAATGACACTCTAGTGAAGGGAATCCAATTGCTAATTTTTCCATTCATTAATATTATTATTAATTGGCTTGAATAGGACTTATTAAAAATAGACATTGGCCACGGAGTGTTGGATCAAAGTGAAAATGGTTTTCAAAAATTCTATTTCACACTGGTATGCGTTGCTCCAATTTTTCGGGGGTTTCTCTTGTTCGGATCTTCGTGAAAATGAAAAGTAAATTTGCAGGTCTGTACTTTCTTCTTCAGACAAGGCAACATGCAAAAAAGAACAGTCATCCATATCCCCAAGCATAGTCAATTTCATGGTGCAAGCACATGCTCATTAGAAAATTGATTTTTTATAGATCACCAACTCCAATTTTAAGGCAATTTGGATTGCTGCAACTCCGTAGATTTGAGGAGACATTTTTCATGGCTGAAAACTTTGGGATGCTGTAAAAAATGGATGAGAGCATTAATGAGGGCATGTAAACACTCTTCTTAAAGGTGTTCTCATGGAGAAGCCATAATCCAAGTTTCAAGGTCAACGGAGGTGGGGTTTGCAATCAATGAGCAAAAATGTGTTTTGGCCATGGTGGATGTTTGGTTTTTTTTGACAGTCATAACAGCAATGGAGGATGGTTGAAAAGCATGGAGAAACATGGAAAAATGGCTAAGTGTTGAGCCATGTTGGTTTTTAAAAGCCTTGAGCCATTTCCAAATAGATTTTCCCTCCCATTTGCCTAGTTAACTTACCCTGCTTAACCTGGGTTAGATGAGACTCAAGAGTGGGGTTAAAACTTTCTAAATGGGTCTCAGACCCCCTCATGTCCCTTACCACATTTAGTAAGGGACAAAGGGATATTAGATCTTCAAAAATGTGCCATGGCTAGCCTCGTCATGAGAAGGGGGTATGAGGATTTAAGTTGTGACGTTGAAAACATTTGCCTAGTGCACAAGTCATGAGTTTTAAGGAATGCAACTCTTCCTCCTCCTTGGTGGCACATTCTTGTGTCCCTCATGTCCCTTTAACAAAGCGACATCACCCCCTCATAAGTGTGCATAGGGTCAGCTCATCATGAGGAAGGGGCCAAAACTTAAAGTGAGTTAACCTTTTTCTAACACCTTAAGTTGTAACTTAAGTGACACAACTTCTAATTCTCCATCTCCCTCCTTGGTGGTGCACCTGAGTGTCCCCTGTGTCCCTTTTGACTTTGGTCAAAGAGACAAAGGGACATCAGGGGTCTCCTAGTGTGCATATGCCATTTTTGGAAGCTGCTCTCACCATTGCAATATTAAAAATACCTTGTCAGAGTGCCTTCTTCCCTCGAGAGCTTCTCTTGGTGTTTCCTAGGCCAACCTTATATCATTTTGACTCCAAAAGCGCTGATGAGAACATTCCCACCATTTTTAGGAGCCAATTCTGTCCGCAATTTTTAATTTAGCCACTTTTTCAATTCTGGTCATGGGCGGTTTCCATGATTTAATAAAAAATACCGAATTAAATCTTATTTAGAAGTAACTCAACTGTACAATCTGATAAAACATTGCATAGGGTACAAATTCTAAGTACTCAAGGCAATGAAAGAACTATCTAAAATAAGAAGGATATATGACTTATCTAATTTCTATGATGAATCTTCAGATAGTCGAAGGACTTGTGTCTATGTTGCATCTGGTAGGAAATGATGTCAAAAGCTGCGCTGACATGGAGTTTGAGACTCTGTTTGCACAATGGACAGTAGGACACTCACAGAAAGGGGACAAGAGCAACCTGGGCATATTGAGCATCTGAATTCTCTGGACTTGGAACCATTTGTGAATACTTGGGATATCTACTTGTTTTCTAGGGTCTAAAGGACTTTTGTTTTAATGTCTACTTTGTCACTGACTAAATTCATCAGTCCTTAGGTTTTGATCAAGACATGTACCTTGGTAAAACAAACCCATAGCTACCTGTAACATTCAACACTTCCCCTTCTATGTAGTGTATGCAACCCAAAATGTAGTCCCTTGGATAGTAGTGATAATATGTAGGTGTGATAGCCCCTTTGAATTACCAGCCAGAAATAATAGTGTGTATGTTGTGTATATATATGATATATATAAATTCTTGAATTTTGACACTAGTGACACAAAAGGCCAACTATGAACACGGATAAGGATAAGAAAAGTAAAAAGCCGACCATAAATGTCAAAATGAAAAAAATAAACAGGACAGAAGCACCCAAAATGGACACATGGGGCGCTATTGTCCAGAGTAGGTGCTAGTGTCCTAAGATAATGATGTCAATAAACAGATAGACAAACAAGGATCCTTATGACCTGACCAGAAGTGTATATATAAATAAGAGATGTAGAAGAGAGTCACAATAGAAATCATTCAAATAACATGGATGGAGAAGAGACAATGTCACTAGTGAATACTTTTATTACTTAAGATTCATGCATATAACAACATACTGACGATAGTAAAATAATAATATGTGCATGATTTTGTGTCTACATTTTCCCCCCTTTATGTTATTTGAATGAAATTTAAGTAGTGTAAAGGAAGTAAGGAACATACCTGTATAGATTCTGGAGAATGCATATTATGAAGTGCACGTAGATTATAGAAACTTGTAACATGGAAAACCATGGATCATCATTTTGACCCACCTGGCATAAGTAGGAGATAGAAAATTTCATAAGGAGAAACTTGGAGAAATTCTTTGGAGATGTTGGATTGTTTGTCAAAGGTGATAGAGGGGGTAGGGAGTGATCAATTCCCAAACCCAATTTATTGATAATGGGAGGATTTTAATAGCATTCCACTAGAGGAAGAGTGTTGGGGACAAAGGTCTATTTTCCTGTCCTTCCATGACGCTTCCCCAAAATTTCCTACTGTTGCAGATGGATAGAGATTGAATTTTTTCCTTGTTTAGTTCTGATTAGTTCTTATTAGTCTCGATTGTAACCTATTTTTCCTTATTGAAGAACCCACATAGGAGTAGTATAGGAAAGGAAATGATGTCTCATTTCCCCCACTCCTATAGTAACGGGTGTTTCAATTTGAATAGTTTTAGATGGCTTCCAATTTAGGTCATCTGGAAGTGATGGTAATGTAAAACGACTCCTAAGTTAGGTCATCTGGAAGTGATGGTAATTGTGATTATTATATTGATTGATTGATTTGAGTGATAGGATTTTATTGAATGTGATGTATTTAAAAATTACTCATGGAGAGGTTTTTTTTTCCCCCAGATTAGGTCATTTGGGGAGGAGATAGATTTGAAATAGAAGAAAGTATTGATTATCATATAGAATAATTGTAACCGTGTTTGAATGAGATCAAAGAAAATTGTGATAGTAATGTATTAGGAGTGTTGATTAATTGTGTTGTATCCTGAGAGGGATTATAAGATGATCCTGATTATATGCCCCCTTTTGGTGAAAGGGTGAAGGGTGGAGAAATGAGCATTGAGATGAAAGCAAGGTTGTGAAAATTTGTAATAGTAAATGAGAGATAGTATAGGAGAGGTAGTAGTATTGACAAAGTATGTGTATGTATTGATTAGTACATGTGTCAAATTTGAATATGGAATGGTGAAAATTGTATAGTATGGTGCTAGAGGAGACCATGATCCAGATGGCACAAATGAGGAGGAACAAGGAGTAACAAGGCTCAAGATATGAGTGAAACCGTGTGTCATGTATTAGTTGTAAAATGGTTGCAAGTAGTAACTATAGTATATGGTAAATTTGGAATTACTATATATAGTAATATGGAAAAATGAATAGTAATTTCATTTGTACCGAGAGTGTTTGAAATTTGAGCTCTGAGCTGCAAGGATGCCACGTGTTAGAGTAGCTAGTCAGACAAGATTTGAGAGGGTGGTAGCAGTTGTGGCTACGCTGACGACCGAGGAGATGGTATGTGTGACTAAATTTGTAAATTTTTGTCAAATATACATGTTTTTTTATCAGTTTTAGTAAAATTCAATTTTTTTTATAATTAAGAGTTTTGACCAAGACAAAAGTGGACAAGGAATTTCTATCCTTTGGGACACTAGCACCCAGTTCCTGGTGCTAGTGACCTACTTCTGGGAACTAGTGACCTGCTCTTGGGCGCTAGTGACCTACGTCTAGGGGTAGGATTTTAGCACTGTTTGGTGAAATGCATGTATTTTTATTAATTTGAGGTTGTTTGGAGTATGTCGAATATGCTAATAAATTAGTTTTTGTTGCTTTACTATGCTTTGCAGAGAGATATACCCTCAAGGGAGTTTTAGGCGGGGCATCACTTGAGTACGTTACTTGGTTTTGGGTTAACAGATGATGAGTGGGAGATATTGGACTGTGTCAACCTATGGCACATTACAAAATTGGGGGAGATACCCCATAATATGCCTTTATTGATTGTTTTGTGTGAGAGATGGTGTGTGGATACTTACAGTCTATTTTGTTGCCAACAGGAAAGATGATGGTGACATTCGAGGATGTATATAGGATATTTTGGTTTCATATTTTTGGAGAGAGAGTAGATATCATGGCTGTATTGGATGCTTATAATCATATGAGGGAAATGCGATGGTATTTTTTAGGGTCTCAAGTATAGGACAAGGCATATATCAGCTTGGATGTGATTGTGATATCATGGGTTCATTGGTTGTAGAAATTTATTGTTGTGGTATTAGCTTCGTCGGTGGTCATGGAAGGCAGAGGAGTTAGGATTTTGTATAGGATGCATAACATTTATCGTAGTATAGAAGAGCATGGTACTAGATATGCATGGGCACGGTGTGTGTTGGCCCATTTATACATGGAACTGTATCAGTTCACACAGGAGTACCATGGAGGTGGATTAGAAACTACAACTTTATTACATGTTTGGGCATATGAGCATATAGCTATATTGAGGCCACTCAGTGGGCCACGGGCTGATTGGGCTTGCCTAGAGATATTTACGGTGAGGTAGGTGGGTACCCATAGTAGGAGGATGGATATGACCACATATAGGTTGATGATAGATCATATGGGCCCTGGGGCCATTATATGGAGACCATATAGAGACTATGGAGGATGGTTGGAGGACAGTGTTGAGTTACGGTGCATTTGGTGCACCATGTGGTTAGAGGATCGGTTTCTAGGAGTAGCAGAGTTGTTCCAAGGTGAGAAAGTTTCTAGAAAATTTGGTATGGCCCAGGATTTGCCCCCAAATCCATATACATGGTGTCTATCTACTAGGGAAACAAGGTGACCAGGGTCAAGTTCGGGACCCATAGGAGCACAACTAGTGCATCTAGGTCCTGATGAGGTAGATGCAGGCCATAGGGCCTATACAGGTTGATGATGCAGGTGCACCTCAGGCATATAATGAGTGATGGGTGACACACCAATGGGTGTTACTATTTCCAATGGTGGTAGATGCAGAAGGAGAGCCTGGATAGTTGGAGGAGTTGAGGGGCAGACACATGCCCCTGAGGTAGATGATATATAGTAGTGGCACAAGCAAGTGTAAGTATCATTCATTGTTATTTGTTAGTTTTTCGATTGTTGATTATAGTTTTATGCAAAGAATGTGTAATAAATAATTTTTTTGTGTGGATTGCAGGTGATGCCTATTGACATTGATTTTAGATACTTCTATATGCACATTGATGCAGAACATGCCCCCAGATGTGCTTGTGGGAGGAGGGATGCTAGAGCAGGTAGATGTGATTGTGGGTGAGCATGCCCATTTGTTTGAGCTAGTGGCTATATCAAAAACCACGTGTATCGTTTTGTTGAGCGAGTGTGATGAGGCTCGTATAGAGACAAAGTGAGTGAGACATGATGTAGGAGGAGGAGGCATAGCTCAGGAGGTATTTACATGCTATGTGGAGCTACATGGCTGATATGCAGAGTAGACGACTGAGGTTGCTTTATTATGGAGTCAGCTAGAGAGGTATAGAGGCCAAGATCAAAAACATAAAGTTAGCGGTGAAGCCTCTAGTTCTAGATCTCCCATGATTGTAGATAGTGATAATGAGGATGATATATGATGTATTGTATATGATGTTTTGATGCATGGGGGATTTCCCCCCAATGATTGTATTTTGTAACTATGATTTTTGATGAGATATATATGTACGTTATTGATGTCATATGTGTTGTTGATTTGCATTGTATATGATGTGATGAGTTGTATTTGGTACTATTGTTTAGTTTGTTAGATTCTATGTGCATTGTCAGAATGATTGATTTAATAGATATTGTTGATGTTGAAATTTAGTATGATGTGGAAAGAATAGCTAAGTAATGAATTGAATAATAATGTGTATGTGAATGAAATGGAGAGTATAGTATACAATAGATAGAAATATGATGTATGTGATGTAATGTAGTAGATAAGTAGAAATGGCAATGTGATTAGACAATATAAGAGAATAGAATAATGTGATGCATAGATAGTTGTATAATGAGGAAGATGTAAAATAATTTTTGTAGTTGTGTATGATAAGGATGAAAAGAGGGGGGAAGATGAGAGATTTCCCCCTAATGTGATAATGAGGTTCATTTTAGTAACAATTCCCTCAATAGTCATGTATGAACCTTAAGAACACAAGTGTGTCATCGGGTAATGAGATGTAAAATGGATCTCATTTACCAGAGATGAAGAGGCCTGTGAGGCATGGTGGGAGCATGTGAAGAAAAAATAGTGTGAGCATAAGTGTCAAATTGGATGTCAAAGCAAATGGTGCCAATAATAGAAGGTGTTGCGATAGGAAGTGTGGAAGCAGGAGACTTAGGAATCTAATGAGATGTACTATCAATGTGAGGAGGGTGGGATGATGTGGCTATAGGTGGGACAGCTGGAGGATCATGGATGAATGATGACCTTAGGAGGTGGGTGGATGATAACCTTAGGAGGAGGTGAAGGAGACAAGTGAACTATTGGCAGAAACTTGCTTATGTGGAATAGGAGAGAGAGAGCACTTACGAGAGTGAGAGCAGAAGGAAATGACACCTTTATCTTCTAATTGTTGTAGTTTTTCATGGAGAGCACAACATTCATTATCACGGTGGCCATTGATGCGGTGAAAATTATAGAAAGGGTGGTCACGCTAATGATGCAAGCGGTGAGGAAGAGGATGTTGGTTGGAAGGTAAATAGATTAAGAATGCTTATTAAGTAAGGTGCATGCAAGACATCATGTGGTTTAGCAACATTGGAAAAGTGCAATGGTTCACGGGTGGGAGGTGGAGAGGACTTAGGTGTAGATAGATGCAGTGGTGGGGAAGGAAAGTCACTTACGCAGAGGAGGAGATCATGACCATGGAGGGGGTCAGTGGATGGAAGAAGAGAGGAGGTAGTAGGCAATGGAGGAGTAGAAGAAGTAGGAGGTGTTATAATATGTTTTGTAATTAAGTTTTGTTTTAAATAAATAACTTTGTAGCATAAAAGAGTAAATGAATCACATGTATCATATAAGATCTTTTATTTTAATGGAGGAATTAAACCATAACAAAAGATAAATTTCATTTCTAAATCAATAGGTTGAAATAGTAATTGATGCATGCAAGAATTGAAGCATAAAATTTAATCTAAAATGTGTTCTTTCTTTCCTTGATGCAAAGAAGGCAAGAGTTTATATGTAACTTTAGGACCATTGTTAGACAAAAAATGATCCAAAATCGTGAGAAAATTACAAAAACCATTCACCAAATTTTCTTTAAAAAATGATTTTTCAGATTAAAATTGACATTACGACTTTCTTATTTTTAATTAAAATTTAAAAACTACGAACACTGTAAATAAGAGAAATAAACCAGACTAAACAAATAATTAGAGTTACCGCAATTGATAACAAATTTTTTCATTTGAGCCTACATCTCTGGGTCCAATTAAAGGTGACTGATCTATTAAAATCATGCGTTAATAATAACAATGCTTACATAAGTATTACATGATATTCTCCTTCTCACTATAATCTCCTTAAAAATAAGCCTAGTCTCCTTTGGAATTTTCTCAAAATTCCCTCCTAGCTCTTGCAATAATCCTTTTAAAAATTACACATTCCACTGCTGCTTACCTCTTTAAATATCACATACCCCCTTTTATATTGTTTAAACACCTCCAGGCACATATGGCAAAGCCACTTATCCTTTTACCTGGTTGACTCAAGGTTCAGCCTCCCCATGCACCATTTGCATCCTTTAACTTAAGGGAATAAAATCCCACATTTGAGAGAGTATGAATAGGTAAGGAAGGTTTATATAAATAAGGGTGTTGGCTATGTTTCATTGGCTTATGAGCCATTTTTTTGGTCGTTACGTGGTCACTTGATATATGTTAAGTTGCATGCATGGAAGGTAAGTGCTTGGCTAGAGAGATAACTAGATGTGCTTAGGAGATTGCATTGAGTTGGAAAGGAGTTAGGTGGTTTACGAAGGAGATAAGGTAGCCTACATAGAAGATAAGGTGATTAAGTAGTATGAGTGGCAGAGATAAGCAATGATCTCAATGGTTTAGTGGGTTTAGTGGGCGGGTCGAATCGGTCGGTTGAGTTGGCTTGACCCACCAAGTCGGGTTGTCCAATAAGCTATACACTACAATACACTACAATATATTTCAAGCACTATAAGATAGTCACACATTCACCTTGTCAATAGAATAAGGATCATATATACTCAGAAACTCTACAATTTTAATATGAAGATTGGAGGCCAAGGCACCCCTCCATAATCGAGTTGTGTGAACCTGGTTGAGGGCCCCCAGCCAATAAAAAGTGGGGCCCACCTGTTCTGCAACTGAGTGTCAAAGACTAATGTTATAAACCAAAATTTTTACTTCATACCCATTGTTCCACATGTCACAATTTCATTGGTCCACTTGGCAGATGTGCACGTGTGTCACCTACGCGCAGTCCTGATTTTTACCAGTTGGCCAAAAATTTCAGCGGGCCATAACTTTTGCATACTGTGCTCCTTTTTCTGTACAAAACAAGATATTCCAGAAATCTCTAATTTTTCTCTACAAAAAGAAACTTCTTGTAACTAATTTTGAGGAGATTATAGATCAGTGTTTCTCAGCTAGGATCCTCTGGATCACTCCTCCCCACTAAGAAACTTTTGGACCTCCAAAAGTTATTTTAATTGGTAAATAGGTGAGGGTACTTCTCCCTCACCTTTCTAGTTTCCATCCATTTTTCCTTATTTAGATGCATTCAGTTTAAACCAACAAGAAGATATTCAACATCACCCCTTCATGAGGTTCTAACCTTCCTGTCCAAAATACTATCATCCTGCAACTCATCTAGATACTTAGGTGCAAAATCATCAATAGAAGGTACAACATTAGCATCATCATGATCAATAATCATAGGCGGTTCATACAACTTCAAATTTTCAACATTTACAACTGAATAAATTTGCATGTATGGAGGTAAATCCAACTAGAAAGCATTGTTACCAATTTTCTCCAATATTCAGAATGGACCATACCGAATTGGTTTTAACTTTTTCCCTTCACATGTTAGCCTTTCTTTACTGATGTGAAGCCAAACTAAATCACCAACTTGGAACTTGTGATCAGTTCTATGTTTATCATGCCTTACTTTATATTTTTCTTGAATTTTCTCCAATTATTCTCAGACATACTGATGGACCTGTTGTATTCTCTGCACAAACATTTTAGCTTTGTCAGTATCACTAAGTCCACTAACAATAGTTTCTTGTCCAAAAGATAAATATAATGGATATTTAGGTAGATTACCAAATAATTCTCAAAAGGATACTTCATAGTAGAAGAATGTAAGGCATGCAGTTATAAGCATGTTGCACATAATATAAATGTTCATCCCATCAATTTAGGATGTTTACCAAAATAGCCTCTAAGAAAATGTACCACTGTGCGGTTCACAACCTCTGTTTGACCATCGATCTGTGGATGGAAAGAAGTTCTTTTCTTCAATTTAGTGTCCATCAAACCCCACAAAGTTGACCAAAATTCCCAAGAAACCTATGAATCCCGATCTGAAATAATAGAAGGGAAAACCAAAATGAACCCATACAAACTGAAAGAATAAATGTGCAGTCCCTTCACCAGTTATTTGTTTAGTACAAGGAATCAACACACACATCTTGCTAAATCTATCCACAACCACATATAAATAGTCATGTTTCTTTTGTGACATGGGAAAACCTCCTACAAAATCCATGGAAATAATTTCCCACATGGATGTGTAGGGACAAGAAGAGGAGTGTAAAGTCCTAACTTCCTATTGCTAGGCTTGCTTGTGGCATAAAGAACACATCCTTTTATATACCTGGTTACATGTTCATGCATTCTAGGCCAATAACAATACATCTGTAAATGTGCAACTATTTTACCAATACCAAAATGTCCAGATATAAGAGAAGTATGAGCTTCCCTAATCACATGCACTCTTTCATTTTGTGGAATTAAAATTTTACCAGAATGATACAAAATTCCATTATGCACATGATAATCCAATTCTCCTACTTGTTTTCCACTCATTAAATCTTCATACACTTCTTTAAAATCAACATCATAAACATATTGTTCTTTATAACTATCATGAGCCAAAGAACTATGATGTAAAAGAATAGATGCAACAACAACTAGAGGTCTAGATAGCATATCAACAACCTTGTTTTGTATACCTTTCTTATACCTGATCATCGAGGTGAAATTGCTACAAGAATCCCATCCAACAAAAGTGTCTAGACTGTTGTAGTTTGGTTTGTGTTTGTAAGTACTAGAGGGGTTGATGATCTGTATGTATTATTTTTTCCTTTCCCATCAAGTAGTGTTTCCATTTCTTTACACTCTGCACCAAAGCATACAACTCTTTATCATAAGTTGGATAATTTATTACCACACTCGTGAAGGTCTCAAAATGGTAACAAATGGATTTTCTATGCTACATCAAAACTTCCCCCATTGCATAATCATTGGAATCCATATCAATCTCAAATGACTACTACAAATCTGGAAGTGTCCAGACAATGAAGTGGTACTAATTTTCTCTTTTAGTGTATCAAAATTCTTTGATGTTTTCCTCCCCACTTGAAATACATGTTTAATACTAGTCAAAGCATGCAAATAAATGATAATTTAGCAATAAATTTTCTTCAATATTGTACTGCAGCAAGAAAGCTTCTAACTTCTATTACATTATTGGGTTTAGGCCAGTTAACAATGACCTCAAATTTTGTAGGATATATTTTCAATTAACCATTTCCCACAACTTAACCCAAATAAACTAAATATGTTTTCCCAAATTCACATTTAAACATATTCAGAAATAATTTCTCCTTTCTTAAAGAAACTAAGAATTTTTATATATGAATGATATGATCATCCCATGATTTACTGAAAATAAGAATATCATCTAAGTATACTATGAAAAAATCATCAATGAATGGCCTAAATACATCATTCATCACACAAATGAATGTATCCGATGCATTGCACAATCCAAAAGGCATAACAAGCCATTCAAATAAACCCTGTTTTATTTTAAAAGTAGTTTTCCACACATCACCTTCATTAATTATTACTTGGTGATAACCACTTCTTAAGTCTAACTTAGTGAAATAAATAACATTCTTTAATTGATCCAGTAAATCATCAATATGAGGTCGAGGGGGGTAATGATTTTTCAATGTGATTATGTTCAAGGCACAAAAATCAACACATTTTACATATTTCAGGCACTCAAAATTATCTAGGTATTGCTTCATCACATAGATAATTTTATCTCCTTTCCACAAACGTAAAGAAGTCCTACTAACTCCTTGTATTTTGCACGTTATGGCTCGACGAAGTTTGGAGGGGAAATTTTCCCAATGCGGGCCCATGGGAAAAAATTTGGCACTTAGCCTTTTGGGGTCAAAGGGGAAAAGGGAAAATTTTGACCTGAAAACTCATCAAGGAAATTTGAGATGATGCCACATGTTAGAAGTTGGAGCAGTGGGGGTGGAAGGACTTCGATTTTTTTCAGCATTTGGTCAAAGTGCATCAAAGGGAAAAATACAAGTGCATCCCCGCCGTTATTCAATGAGAAGACACCACGTGTCCTGTAAGTGGTGGGAGTCAGGGCGGTAGAAGGAATTATGGAATTTTTTCCAAATATGGTTAATTCGGAGCAAAACTACGGTAAAGTTTATGTTTCATGGAGAGCATCCCCACCATAGCAACCAAATAGGTGCCATGTGTCCCAGAGTGGTAGAGGCGCGGAGTATTTTGGAAAATTTTCTAATTTTACAAAAGGGGCAGATTGATCGTTTGAACTTGCAGATCAACCAGAGGGTGCCACGTGGCAGGGAAGGTTAGGCTGATAGATTTTTTTGGGAATTTTTCTTAATTTGAAAAAGGAGGGAAAAGGTTCAAACTTTGGCCCGTCGAACCCTAATTTTTCCCTAATTTCACCTAGTGGATCCCCTAAATTTGACACTAGAGGGCCATATCTAATTGATCCAAAGCTTGGATTTTTGCATTTTTTATATCATTACAAAGCTGTTGACAATATCCACATGATGGACTATTCAATTTTGAAACATTTTTGGTACATGAGATTTGTGGGAGAAAATTGAAGACAATGTCCATGTCATGGGAAAAAATGTAGAACCGACCCCCAACCACCAAAATTGATGAGGTATGGTGCTCGTGTCTTCCCCAGCATGGCCAAATGCATCGAAAAATGGATTTGTGAAGGTGCCCTTTCTGTGATTTAATGGATTCTTGTCAGTGGTTGGACATCTCAAATCAAATTTCCCACATTTTTTTCCTTTCCTTCATTCTGCTTCATCATTAAAAGCCAATTTTGGCTCATTTGTAAAGTGTTGGACGTTTCTATTCTTGCAAAATCCCCTCTTCCAGCCTTGGTACATGAATTCAAGGAGTTTTATGACTTTCCATGGAGATTGCGTGGCACATATAAAACAGTTCCTCTCTGAAATTATAATGCATTGTATTAAACTTGGGAATGGTAATGTAATGTTTTGTGAGGCCTGATCCTCCTAATCCTCTCATGCGTTTATCATTTTCTTCTACATATCTTCATTATATTTTGGAAATTTGTGCATGATTTGGTGTTATATCTCTATGAAATTTGTTTATTTGAAAGACTAAAGTTCATCACCGTGCTATTAACTTGATGTAAAATTTCCCTTTTCCATGCTTCTCTCAACCCTATCTCCTTGGTAATTTCAGAGTAGGAATTTTGAATCAGAACCTCTATAAAAAAATTCATGCATACACCTAAACAAAGGGGTAAGAACTAGCTTTCTCTGGAGATTTTTCTCACGTTGCAAGGTCCCACACCTTGGAGAAAAATCAACATTGTGCAATCATACTAAATGACCCAATTTTAGATTACAGATATGAAGGTCATTTAGGGGGTGCTGTAGATGGAATTGCACTAATGAGTTTTTGGCACACCTGGTGGGATTTTAGAGGTCTTCATATTTATTACAACAATATTTGATGTGCAATTGTTGTAAGTTTCTTGAATTGAAAGAGCCCTTTAAAGATTTGCACATTTAACGACTCCAAAAAGATAGAATCAACTGGTTTCAGCAATCCAAGCTTGAAGATTCATGAGAAGGATCCAAACAAGGTCAAGGACCAAAAAAGAGGGATTGACTTAATCATCTACAATTATCCCCAAGAAGAGGAAGAAGGATTCAGAGGTCTCCATCTACACCAAACATAACTCTATCAACTCCTCCACCTAGTAGACCTTTCATCCAATCAACAAGGGTTCTCAGGCCAATCAGAATGGCATAACCCAATCCTTATGTCAAATTTAGTGGCAGCATCCCACTTGCTCTCAATGCACAAAACCGAGTTCCAACTGCAGCATTGAATAACATCTCATACTTTACTAGAGAAAATCAGACCACCCCTGGTGATCATGTCAAAGACATTGCTAATGTTTGTGCAATCCATAAGATTGTTGAGATGCAAATTGCTGTCAAATTACTGGCATCTTCATTCAAAGGGAAAGCCTTGCAATGGTTCAGGAGCCTTGAGGCAGGCTCTATCAAAAATTGGAACCAGTTGTGCACAACCTTCCATAACCAATTTAGAGAGAAAGGGGAAAAATTATCTCTATTGGAGCAACTAACAACTATTAAGAGAGCTCCCAATGAGCAGCTAACAAACTTCAATTTCAGATTTCAAAGAACGTGGGATAGAATCCCATTAGCAGTGAGGCCAATAGCTCAAGGTGTTTTCTTATACTTTCTTAAGGCTTTAAATTCTGAACATTTCTATGTTGATCCAATCCATGGGAGGTGAAACTATACTTGCATCTTACAACATCACCATTAGGGCTAAGAATTGTTTGATCCAAGCTGGTAAACTTTCACCTAGGCCTCCTATGCCCTTATAATCAGAGTTATGTTTGTGGAGCCTATTTTCATGTTAGAGTGTGGTACACCTTCTATGTGTTACACTTGGGTATTTTTACGGTGGTCCCGCTCGCTGGTGAGCGGGGTTCGGGGGCAAAGCCCCTGAAGCAAATTTTCATGGGTGGTTTATTAACCCATGGGTAATGGGTAATCGTTATGGGCTGTTTTTGGGCCCATGATTTTTTGGATACCCATTGTTTTGATACCTACGGTTTTTTGCCCATGGTTTTGATACCCACGGTTTTTGCCCATGGTTTTGATACAAACTGCTTAAGCAATTGTCTATTTATATGGTCTTATGCATATGATATATATATAAGAAAATGCAGTGCAGATGTGCTTTGAATTCGGGTGTGAATTCTGTAGAGTTTGTTGAGCATAGCTCCAAATAGATCTGGGTATTGTATTGAGAGAGTGGAGGCTTGTAATAAAATTTGAGCAAGTGATTCTTGATGGACGTAGCCCAAATTGGGTGAACCACGTTAAATACTATCTCTTTGTGTTGTGTTATTTATTCTGCACTTTTATTTGAGATCTGTAATATTTTCTGCATATTAGTTTCTACTGTTGTGATTCTGTGAGGGATTATTCCACATATTTTATCCCTTATTTCCTAACAATTGGTATTAGAGCATGGTTTTGGTTTGTTGAAGTTTTGAATCACAGAGAAAGTTTTATCTTGAGTGGGAGTTATGGAAGATGATGGAAGATCTAGGGTTGATAAATTCAACAGGAAAAATTTAAGTCTTTGGAAGATGCAGATGGAAGATTACCTTTATGAGAAGGATATTTATATTCTGATGTCTGAGAAGGTGAAAAAACCCTCGAGCATGATGGATGCAGAATGAGATTTGCTGGATAGGAAGGAACTTGGGACAATTCTAGATGTGTCTTGCATATTCTGTATTATTTAATGTTTTAAAGGAAAAGACTACAAAATAACTAATGGATGTATTAGGGAAGTTGTATGAAAAACCCTCTGCCTCTAATAAGATATTTTTAATGAAAAATTTGTTTAATATGAAGATGTCTAAGAATAGTTCAATTGCAGATCATTTAAATGATTTTAATATTGTTGTAAATATGCTAGTTTTAGTTACAATAGAATTTGATGAAGAAGTTAGGGCTTTATTAGTTCTATGCTTTTTACCTGAGAGTTGGAATAACTTGGTAATGGTGGTAAGAAACTTGGTTCTAGATAACTCAAAGTTGAAGTTTAAGGATGTTGTAGGGGTGATTCTAAGAGAGGAAATGTGAAGAAAAAGCTCCAGGTGAATCTTCTACTTTAGGGAATGCTTTGACAATGGAAACTAGAGGGAGAAAGAAGAATAGAGGAAGCCGTGGAAAATCAAAGGATCAAGCAAGGTCAAAATACAAAAGTAAGATAGTATGTTGGCACTATGGAAAGTCTGGGCATGTAAAGAAGGACTGTTGGGAGCTTCGGGACAAGAAGAAACAACAGGAAGAAAACAAGGAGGAAAATGTGGCAACGGGTAATGTATGTTAGGATGCTTTGATTCTTTCTTTACACAATATTACTGAATCTTAGGTTTTAGATTCAGGGGCTTCTTTCCATGCTACTCCACATAGGCATTATTTTGTTGATTATGTTCAAGAAGATTTTGGGTATGTTTTTCTTTGTGATGATGAGCCTTGCAGCATATTTGGAAAAGGTTCTGTTCAGGTTAAGATGTAGAATGGGAATACTTGGCTATTGAAGGATATTAGACATGTGCCTACATTAAGATGAAATTTGATATTGGTAGGGCAGTTGGGAAGTGATGGTTGTACTTGTGATATTTATAGCTGGAACTCTTGGAAGGTTACCAAGGGTTCTCTTGTGGTGCAAGAGGTAAGAAGGTTGGAACCTTGTATTTAACCACTTATAGCACTAATGTTTGTAATCTTGTGGCTTCAGAAGTAGATACAACATTATGGCACTATAGGCTTGGTCATATGAGCCATAAGGGCATAGAGATCATCAAGAAGATATTTACCCAGGATATACAGAAATAGGTTTGCGGTTCTGTGAGGACTACATATACGGGAAATAGAAGTGAGTAAGGTCTCTCAAGGTTGGAACTACAAAGAAAGAGAGTAAGTTAGAGATGGTGAATTTTGATGTATGGGGGCTGGCTCAGGTATCATATCTTGGGGGTTCAAGTTATTATGTTACTGTTATTGATGATGCAACAAGGAAAGTTTGGGTTTATTGTATTAGAAAAAAATCTGATGTATTTGGCACTTTTGTTAAATGGAAAGCCTTGGTAGAGAATGAGACAGGTCTTAAGCTAAAATGTATCAGGTCAAATAATGGAGGGGAGTATTACAACAATGAATTTGATGATTACTATTCTAAGAATGGAATCCGAAGGCAAAAGATAGTTCCAGGAACTTTGCAGCAGAATGGGGTGTCAGAAAGGATGAACAAAACAATAATGGAATGTGCTAGGAGCATGAGGTTACATGTAGTACTATCTTTTTCTTTTTGGGCAGAAGTGGTGAACACAGTTGTGTACTTGATAAACAGAGGACCCTCAAGTGCCTTGGATGGAGGCATACCTGAGGAGGCTTGGTAGGACGCCACTTGATTACCATGTCAATGGTAGAAGTCTTTGGATGGTGGAAGGAATTTGAATTTTTTTTCCAAAGTGGTTAATGGATGTAAAGGTAAAAAGCTGGAGTGCTAAATCCCGCCAAACATGTACTATTGGTTATGGTGCCACGTGATGACTTTGGATTTAAATGTTGGCAGATTAAGGATACGAAAATCATTCGTTCTGCAAATGTGGTTTATAATTTTGCAGAAAAGTCATGTAGAATGCAATCATTTGCAAAAACATGGAATCAATGAGAGGATGCCATGTGGTAGCACAA
Organism: Taxus chinensis; assembly: GCA_019776745.2. NCBI lineage: Eukaryota > Viridiplantae > Streptophyta > Pinopsida > Cupressales > Taxaceae > Taxus > Taxus chinensis. The sequence continues at coordinate 7,186 of JAHRHJ020000286.1, read as the reverse complement.
GGATCTGGTTCGGTGGGACAGATTTGAATTTTCAGGAACCTAAAAACAGGAGCCCCAAACTCAGTTTGAGGAGGTCTTCTAGGCCCACAAACCCTGAATTTTGCTCCTAATTTCATTATGTTTTTACTCACTAAATCTTTAGAGGGCCATAGATCTTTTGATCCAGAGCTCAGATTTTTTTAGATTTTTTATATCATTGGGAGCAAGCCATGGATGAGGAGCATTATCTCTCATGGAGAACCAGAGTTGGGATTTGGTGAAGCTACCATGAAGGCAAAAGAGCATTGCAAAACAAGTGGGTGTATAGCAGTTGGAAAGAAAGGCAGGAGGACCCCCAAGAAAAGATAGGTAAGGCACTCGTTGGTGGTCAAGGGGTTTGCACAGAAAAAGGTATAGATTTTGATGAGATTTTTTCTCCTTAGTAAAAATGACTTCTATTAGAACTCTTCTTGGAATAGTTGGCAGCAAAATCTTGCACTTAGAATAGTTAGATGTAAAGACTACATTCTCCATGTTTTTTTCACTGTGATTTGGAGGAGCCAGCTATATATGCAGCAGCCAGAAGAATATGAAGTCAAAGGTAAAGAGGAGATGGTGTGTTCTTAAAAAGATCTTGTATGGCCTGAAACAAGCTCCATGTCAATGGTATAAGAAGTTTGATAGCTTCATGATGGAGAAGGTTATATCAGATGTCATTCTAACCATTGCGTGTACTCAAAGAAATTTGTAGGATGAAGTTGTATTATCCTGTGTTTAATGTTAATGACATGTTGGTTGGTAAAAACATGCAGGAAATAAAAGTACTCAAGAAACAACTAAGTGAATCCTTTGATATGAAGGATTTGGGGGCATTATACAAATCCTTGGTATGAGTGCATAACTTTGGGATAGGAAGGAACTGACTTTATCTCAGGAATGTGTACATTAAGAAGGTATTGGATAGGTTTAACATGCAGGATGCTAAACCGGTTGGTGTACTCCTTTTTAGGCCATTTTAGTTATCAAAGGAGTAGTGTCCCAAGACAGAGTAGGAAAGAAACCATGTTTCCAAGGTACCTTACTCTCAGTGGTTGGTAGTTTATGTATGCTATGGTATGCACTAGGCTTGATATTGCCCATGCAGTGGGAGTTGTGAGTAGATTTATGAGTGATCCAGGTAAAGAGCATTGACAAGCAGTAAAGTGGATCCTTCAATATTTGAGAGGGACCATGGGGAAGGTTTTATGCTACAGTGGATCAAACACCAATTTACGTGGTTATGTAGATTCAGACATGGCTGGAGATGTAGCCAATTCAGGAGGAGCACGAAATGTTATATTTACACTGTAGGTGGGACAGTAGTAAGCTGGATTTCATGACTACAGAAGCTGGTAGCTTTATCAACCAGTGGAGGCTGAGTATCTTCATACCACAGAGGCAAGCAAAGAGATGATTTGGTTACAACAATTGCTTGAGGAGTTTCTTGCATAAGCAAAGGAATGTGAGCTGCATAGTGATAGTCAGAGTGCTATACACCTAGCTAAGAACTTGCTTTCCATCCAAGATGAAGCATATACAGTTGAAGATATCCACTTCATCAGGACAGAGAGGAGGAAGATAAGTTGAAGTTGGAGAAGATTATACCAGTCAAAATCCTGTAGACATGATGACCAAGGTGGTCACAAGGGAAAACTAAAGCTCCTTCAGCTTTGGTTGGCCTTCACCAGATGAAAGTGAAGGGTTGAGAAGCTTGCTAAGTGGAAACCCAGTCTCCAAGTGGGAGATTGTTACTGGTTGTGGAGCCTACTTTTCATGTTAATGTGGTAAACCTAGTTCCAATGTGTACACTTGAAGATTTTTACATCCCATACTTTACTGGGGTTTTATCAAACCACCCCTAATTTTTTTTTTTTAGTGAATTTTCATGGGTCAAAGACATGGCTAATGTTTGTGCAATCCATGAGATTTTGAGATGTTTTTTTGTCCCATTGTTTTGATACCCACAGTTTTTTGCCCATGGTTTTGATACCCACGGTTTTGTATCAAACTGACTTAAGCAATTTTCTATTTATATGGTCTTATGCATATGATACATAACCCTCCATAAAATTTGGAGATGTGTTTTGAATTCAGGTGTGAATTCTATAGAGTTTGTTGGAGCATAGCTCCAAACCATCAAGGTATTGCTATTGAGAGAGCTAAAAGCTTGTAATAAAATTTCAAGCAAGTGATTCTTGGTGGAATCCCAAATTGGGTGAACCAAGAAATCAAGGCACTTTCTGTGTTGTGTTATTTTTCTGCAATTTGAGATTTAATATTTTCTATATTAGTTTCTATGTTGTCCATTCTGTGAGGTGCATTATTCCTACATATTTTATCTCTTATTTCCTAACATTTTTTAATCCAAGCTAGTAAACTTGCATCTAGGCATCCTATGCCCCTATATCCAAAGTTGGAAAGCCCAAATACTAGTCAAGCACCTAATTTAGCTCCTATTCCCACTCCTAGAAATTAGAGTTCAAATGAAACTTCCACTTTATCCTTTAGTACCTCAAATGAGCTTCAAGAACTTATGAAACAATTACAAAATTTGGGCAATGACATGGTTACACTTAAGAGGCAACAAGTTCAAATTTTTAGGCCTTCTTATTAGCCTCAAACTCATCCTAATAGACAACCATATCAGCCTAATAGGCCACCCAACCCAACTACAAATCAACATCAAGTAAGGCCTCTTGCCAATAGACCATTTCAGCCCTATAACCCCAATGCTGCATCTACCGCTAAAGCCTTAGTGCCAGTGAAAAATAATATAGTTCAAGAGTATGATTGGTGTTTCCCATGTCGAACTATGAACCTCACAATAAATCTATGTGCTTCAATGGTGCTTTGAACCAAGCTTTGATGGTGACAACAACTAGTGTAGAGAGTGTACACTAAGCAGTGAGATAAATGAATGCAAAACAAATCCAACTGAGACTACACTTGTGAATTGGCAGGCTAAAGATTTTTGTGGTATGAATCAAACACCTTCTCAGAGTGTAGTAGCTAACACATGGTCAAAGAAGAGGAATATTTTTGAAGGGCAATCATTAGATCCAAGTGATTCACAACCTTCCATCACTCCAAAAGGTGTTGGCAAGCAAAATGTAGTTCCAAATGTGCAAGGAAAACCTACGCCACCTTCTAGACTAGCTTAAATGCCATCTATTGTAGCCCATGTAAAAAAAAGAACGTGTAGACTAAAGGGCAGAAAAGAGATGGTTCATCTGAATTTAACATCATTGAAAAAATGAAGAAGACCAATGTGAACATATCTATGTGGGAGTCACTATCCATCCTAGGACAAAGGGATCTATTACAAGCTGCCATGAAGAATTGGTCAACCTCAAATCAGCTATCTCATATGCAAGAGAAGGTACTCACAAATTCTACTCAGCCTGAGGGGAATCATGGAGGATAGAAAGGTAAAAATTTGAAGTCCCCTCCATTCTATGTTTCATTGATCATTAGGGATAAACTAGTACATAATTGTATGATTGATTCTGGGGCAAGTAGTTCCGTGATGCCCAAGCAAATAGCTGATTGGTTTTAACTGCACCTTCAATATGAAGCCATATCTAAGGGAATGGTGTAATTAGATGGGACAACAGTAGTAAGAGTTGGAGTAATTAAATATTTGAGTCTTACTTTGCATGCATGCCCCAATTTCATTATTTTGTAAGATGTGTCAGTGATAGATTTTCCACCACTCTTTGCCATATGTTTGTCAAGGGATTTCACAGCTAGAATTGGAGGCTACCTATCTACTGATTGGTCACACATGTTGATTTAGGACAAGGTATGGAGCTAAGGCCACAATTAAGTCCAAACCTATTACAAACTTTCACATTGAGCCTCATACTCCAAGCCCAATCAATGCCAATTGTTTAACATTTGATCAAGAGGATTATCCAAGCACACATGAAGCTGACACCAAAGTTGGAAGCATTCCAGATTTGACTCTTGACGAATGGGAAAGCAAGGTACATGATTTTGATCCCTACAAGGAAATAGAGGAATTTGAACTAGGATTCTATTACATGCATGAAGAAAATTAGCCTCTTCCTAGCATCACCAAGACAGACCATAAAGATGACAATGAGGTATGGCAGTTGTTCTTTGATGGATCAACAAGTAGACAAGGTGCAGGAGGAGGAGTTATGCTTGTTTCACCTCAAGGCATTAAGTATTATTCAGATTTTAATTTTAGTTTGCATGTTCTAACAACACTGCTGAATATGAGGCTTTGATACATGGATTATATTGGTCAAGGAAGAGAGGCATCAAAAACTTACAAGTCTTTGGTGATAGTGAGCTAATTGTTAATCAAGTTAAAGGACAACATGCTACCAAGAATGACCTAATAAAAATTTATAAGAATAAGGTATGGGATCTCATTAAGGATTTTGAAGGATTTGGCATCAACTCTATCCTTAGGAAAGAAAACCAAGCTGATTGATAGGCTTACAGTAGTTGGAGCAACTTTTGATGTTGTAGAGAGTATCAAAAGAGATAAAATGCAGCCAAACATCCATGTGATTGTGAGGCCATCAGTTCTAGACAATAACACAAGTTGGCAAGTGTTTGAGATTTACCAAAAAATCATCAATTTCTTGTAAGAGGAAGCTGAGTTCTCAGCCAAAAATAGGAAAAGTTAGAATAACAGTACGGTGATCAAGTGGTACAGCCAAGAACCAACAAATTTCCAAATGGACTTGTGACTTTAGAGTCTATTTTCAATCCTAATGATAAATTTAGGAAGGATAAAGTAAACATCCAAATGACAGGGAGAGGATTCAGAGCCCATCTCAGTTGGAGAAAGCAAGTCACTTCAAATTGGTAAAGTGGCAACTGAGCAAGAAAGGTATGAGTTCATGCAACTTTTCCAAGAGTTCCCAGATGTATTTTCTTAGAGCTATGAATACTTGAGGGGTTTCAATCCCAAGCTATCTCAACACATAATTGAAATAGATCCAAGTGCTAAGCCCATCAGGCAAAAACATAGACGGGTCAATCCACACATTGAGCCTCTCATGAAGAAGGAATTAAATAAGTTAATAGAGGTAAGTATCATATTCCCCATCAAGCATTCAAGCTGGGTTGTAAAATTGGTTTGAGTTAGAAAGAAGAGTGGGGAAATTAGGTTGTGTGTAGACTTTAGAGATTTGAACAGAGCATCCCTCAAGGATCACTACCCACTTCCTTTTATGGAGCAAATTTTACAAGTTATTGCTGGCTCTGAGAGGTTTTCATTGCTAGATGGTTATTCAAGGTATAATCAAAACATAGTAACGGAAGAGGATCAGTTCAAAACAACCTCCTTCACCACCAAATGGGGAACCTATGCATATAGAAAAATACCATTTGGATTGTCTAACGCTAGAGCTACTTTCCAAAGGGAAATGGTCATGGCATTCAAGGGATTGATCAAAAAAATAGTGCTGATATACCTATATGATATTACTGTATTTTCTAAAAGTGCAGCAGACCATCTCTTTCATTTGAGACAAGTGTTCCAAATATGTAGAAGATTTGGGGTATCCTTGAATCCCTGAAAATTTACATTTTTCTAGCTCATGAAGGCAAGCTCCTAGGCCACATTATTTCCAAAGAAGGGTTAGCAATTGATCCAGAGAGGGTTGAAGCAATAAGAAAATTACCATTGCCAAGGTATAAGAAGGATCTTCAAAGTTTCTTGGGAAGAATCAATTTTGTTCGAAGGTTTGTTCCAAACTTACAGCCCTTGTCAAATATTTCAATAACTATGATGTTGAAGAAAAGTGTGGCATTCAAATGGACAGTTGAAGGTAAGGAAAGTTTTAAGTTAATCAAAGAAGCTATCTCACAGGATTTAACTCTCATTAACCTATCCCCATTTCTCCAAAGATTTCATCCTTTATGCATTTGGTGGTGGTGATACAATTTCTAAGTCCAATTTTAGTAAGCAGAATGAAGATAAATGTCAAAGAAGTTCAATTGCCTTCTTTAGAAAACAAAGATTGGAGGACTTATGAAAAATAAGGTATTCCTTCAAATTGAGAAAATGTTCTATAGTTGGAGTGATTAGGAGCTTTCTGAGAAATTTAAGCATCTAGTGATCAAACAACAAGGTTCAACCACTTGGTTTTGGATCATGTGGGAGTTAAAAACTTCCTCCTCAATTAAGATCTAAATGAAAAATGTGCAGGGTGGATCACTCGTGTCATTTAGAGTATGAAATTGAGATACAAAGTCACCAAGTTGGTCCGAGGAAATGGATTGTGTAAAGCAATTGGCCTTGAGTCAACCAATTGAAGCAATGTTTCAAAGAGAAGGATGTTGTTTTGGTGATGCAAATACAACCAATGAACAAAGAGATGTTTCATTGCAAGAAGAAAATGGTGGTAGACATGAAATCCTGCACTTTGGACCTAAGACATGAACATTACTAGTATTCATAGATTCCCTAATGAATAATATTACAAGAGAAGACACTTCAGTCTATTGTAATGCTATTCTGTATGCACTTGTTGATGGTGTCTTGTTCAAAAAGGATATCACCCTGGAGTCATTGCTTAGTCTGCATTGAAGGACTCTTAATCATTTGTCAAAATCTTAATTTGAGATTTCAGTTCCATGGTGGATCAGATGGCTAGGTGCCCTCATCCTCACTAATAAGGGACCAAGAACTAAGCATTAGATATGATCACCTGAAGGTTGCAGTCATCATTGGCATCTAAGATGCTCCATTGCATCCATTATAGCATCCATCACAGAGGTGACATAAGGGATGGTTTTCTACGTCACACTTCATAGGAGAAAGAGTTCATTGTATTCCATGCACACATTCCATTACATTCTACAATCTCAGCTGACTTTCTCGTTCATGCTAATGAGCGTCTAGCACAAGAGTAACCTAGGGCATTAATTCCACACACACATAGCAAAGGGCTACAAATGGATTCTAGAGATGTAGTGCAATGCTTAGTCATAAGTTCACCAAATGTGATAGCTGAGGATAGTTTAACCCCTCATTTTAGGCATATTTTGTTTTTAGGATTTTATGTCTATCTATGAGGGTTTTGCAAGTCCTAGATTTGGTATACCTGCCAGGTATAATCCAGCGACCTCGATGATCTTGGTATTCAAACCTTTCAGTGATCAAAGGTAACTAAATGGGCTGTTA